>JAHWXV010235826.1:0-18103 GCA_024586415.1 Phrixothrix hirtus | reverse complement strand
TCTTTAAACGCGCACTGTAAACAAACTACTCTGTCAATTTCTACGCCGCCACGGATTTTACAATACAAAATGTCAAATTTTACGAATATGGCAATAACTTTGTTACACTAGCGACATCTAGTGGTCATTTGTAACAACATAAAAGGCAACCCTCGTAGCATAACGAGCTGCGTTTAGAGTCTCATTCAGAAATATTGGTCCAATAATACCAATGGAAGAGAGAGCATACCAAGCTGTGCATTTCATTGTATGCAGTAGAGTAGTTTCGTAAATGTTCGGATTTTCTGTTCCTCATAAGCGCTGGTTTTGTTTGTTGACAACTCCATTCAGATAAAAATGCGCCGCGTTTGTAAACTAAATGTTGTTTATGGTACCCATTTGCTTTGAGAAAACCAGAGAATTGAGGAGCAAACTGTAATCGATTTTCTTTGGGCTGCTCATTCAGTTGTTGATAAGTCTGGATCTTGTATGGAAACATCTTTAAACTTTTCGCAGTATTTTATGCGTAGATCTAACGCTTGTATGTAGAGATTGTGCAAGTCATGGAATCGAACTTCTTGGGCTTCTCTCGATTGCTTTTCTAACTTGTTGAAAATTTCTTTCATTTCGTACCGTTCTTTTGCATCCAACCACACCTTTCAAATTGTATAGAACGGATCCTGTTGCTTCGAATTTCCTAACCAAATTCATTATGCAATTTCTCGACGGTGGATTTATAACGTTAAAATGTCGTCGGTAATTTCTTTGTAGACTTATTATACTTTCAAACTTGTGCAATTACGTCATAATAAATACTCGCTGTTCTACACTATATGTTGTCATTTTTAAAACTAATGCTGACATGTGAAACTTAAACAATGGCCGATAACGGTGATACCAACATACATGATAAAATCTGTGTACCAAAATAAACAACAGAATTGAAAATTAGTCAGCCATGAAAGCCCTGTACATTACTTCGATAGCTGCAGTTATAACAATAGTTTAATACACATTTTTTAATTGTTTATAAAGTCATACTATTCCACTGGTTTCTATGGAATTTTTGCTTAAAAATTTTAACTGCAACTATTTAAAACTAATATTTTATTATTGCATTTTGGCTTGCCTAATCCTTATCCTAGCTCCCTTGCTCTAAGCGTTAAAACGGCAAAATGCGGTTTGATACACAGATGCACACTTGTGTAGAGACGGAGCAAGAAGATTAGGACAGTGCTATTTGTACAAAATAAATCTTTTGTAAAGCTGTTGCAAATGTTTTCTACTGCAGTAAAATTTTATTAACTACGAATTTCTTTCACTATTTTTCAGTGGTCTCCTCCAAGATTAAATTTAATCCCTTTTTACTGTTTCAACAATTAAATAGAATTTAATAAACATCGAAAATAACGTCATCATTTGGCTACAACTATGAGCTCAAAGCAATATTATGTTAAGAAATTCTTCGAATGTGTTCATGCTCGTATACAGTCGACTGTTAAGGCTTTAATGTTTAAGGAAATCACTGTATTGATCCTGTTTCGACAGGGTTTGGTATAATTTTCGTTCTAATTTTCATTTAAATCACAGTTGTGTTTGGACATAAAGATCGCAAAATACTTGATTGCTATTTTAAAATTGGCGCAGAAACGGCTGTATCGTACAACAGTTTGTTGATCATTTTAAATTAGAACGTTTCAGAAATAAAAACCGCTAATGAATTTTCAACAGTAAAATAGAAGATCCCGCCATAAAAATAGTTATGAATACATTTGAACACTATCTATACTACTAAAAAATGACAAAGCTAGGTAGAGCTAGGTACTGCTTAGATTAATCTGAAATCACTGAAGGAAACTGGCTGCTTTTCATGTTACATATCCAATAAAGCATCTCCTGGTATATTGCTCTGGATAAAATTGTGTAAGATATACACATGCTAGAATTGCTGCGTAGGTGACAAAAAGCGTTGAAGATTACGCAAAAAATAATAGAATTTTAAGCAACTATAATAAACTATAATTTGACATATTTTTGCGTCAAAGAAATTTGAAAGGAATACAATATTTGGAAACTGCATATACTCAAATGATGTTGCTGTTGTTTCCGAAATGTGTTACGTTGTATAAAAGCACTTTGGAAATAACAGTTTCCAAAGTTTGCAAACATGTTTCTACCTTATTAAAAATAGTACCATTTCTCAATGAATTTTGCTTTTCTACGATATTTTTTAATTCGATGAATGTATTTTATATTTTAGTTGTCCCAAAATAGCAGGGAATCAATAAATTAACAAGTTCTTCTTTTGTATTCAAAATTGCGTTGCTAGTATTAGAAAGTGTCGAAAGAGGGCGCCTCTATTGTGAGGTGTAGTTATTCTTTACTGTAATAATCTTACGGAATTTTCTACACTTCATTTGCATTTTTATGGTCTTTAGAGTAAAATTAATAATTTTCACAATGTGTTAATCGATCCATTATTCAATTATGGCATAATTTTTTTATTTAAAAGAAAACGCAATCACAAAATAATTGCAATATGTATAACTACATGATGTATTCAAATTTTACAGGCTGCCATATATTTTCGGTTTAAAATCATAAGTTCATTAACTTAGGTACGAAAATATTAATTAACATCAAAGTTGGTAAATATGAAAATCTATAAATATTTCACAAATATTACAACGTAATCATTTAGATTAAGGTTATACAAACACAATTTGCCCTTTTGATTACAGGAAATTTAGTCAGCAATTAAACAATAACTAGTTTAATAGTACAAACACATAGCAACACGATCAAAGAATTTGCACATTCGTAAATATTATCTATTGGCATACTTAAAATACCTGCATATTGAAAAATATTGTAAGCATTGTTATAGGAATATTACATCCACTTAATTCATCAGTCGGAGAATGTTTAATAATACAATGAAGAAGGTCCAATATTGTAGCAATAAGTTCGGCATGTCTCCCAGATACATCTTGCGTCAAAAGGCCTAGAATGTCTTGTGCAACAATTTCAGGACAAACGCCATTATTGTCGTCTAAAATTATTTTGTTAATTAAAAAAATAAATATTTTGAAACTTACCAAGCGCTAAGGCTTGAATATGGGGCGGAACCAGTGGTTTCTTCAAACGAATTAAAAAATGTTGCAAAGCGGTTGCACTTTCTCTTACCCACCCTTGATCTAACATTGTTGTTAAACCTCTTCCACCCCTTTCTAGTTCATTTGTAATTTGCTGTACTCTCAAGTCATGTCCGGCTGCATGGAAGACATCTCTACGACGTACGTCTTTAATAGAACATTTTTAGTTGGAAATTTTCAAGTTTGTTTTATACATACGTTGTTTTAAAAAACTTACTAAATCTTGGACAGCTTTTAACGATTTTTCAGATATGATTTGTTTTTCTAGCATTCTATAATCAAAAAAATTAGTAAATTAATGAAGGACGTGCTTAGTATATTTAGGAAAACTTCTATTCAAGGTTATTAAAGCGAACTCGAAGCACGTTTATATGTTTTAATAAAAACAAAATTAAACCTTGTCAAAAATAAGCTGAATAATTAACATTTAACTATAAAGGCACACGATAAAAATGCACCCGATAGTTTCTTTTCAAAAATGTATCCAATCGTACTCATTGTAACTAGCTCACTAATTCTTTTAAAAATTAATTTAGTTAAAACAGAATACAAGGATCCCTTTATATGGGATTCGCGAAAAACTCAAGAAAATATTCCTTGGATGGAAAGTGGAAAAACCTCAAAGGTAAATTCGAATTTTATACCACTAAACAAATTATACGAAGAAGTCGACGACGATCACGAAATTGAATTTGATCGGAACATCTTTTTCACTGTTGCTGATTTACCACCACCCGTGAAAACCAACGATGAGCATTTAGAAGTTTTGGTAAGTGATGATGTCGATCATAACAGCGAAAATTTAAACGAGGAACAGCAAGAGACGTCCCAGGATTATCCCTACTTCGCTCTTGAAAACTCAGGAATGATAAGACCTGAGGTATTCAAAAATGCTAATAATGAAAAACTCTTTCTAATACATGATGGAAATGTTATTCACAAAAACAATGAAGAAGAATTTGACCAGTGGAATGAGGAATCGATGGAGGATATGGATGAACTTATCGGAACTGACGAAGACATTGCAATAGAAAATAAAAATAAAGATATTCAAATTGAAACATCCAAATCAAACGACATTGTTAAAGAAAAGGAACCCGCTCGAGATTCTGCTTCAGTTAAATAAATTTATTACCACTAACTAATTCTGTAAATAAATAATTTTTAATTTATTGACTTTAATTATTGTCCCGAGCATTTCAGTGTTTAAATTAAAAAGGCAAACAGATGTTTGCCTTTGTAATTAACCACTACCTAAGCATTCTGTGGTTAAACTTAAGAAATAAAGTTTTTGAACTGTTTTAATAAAAACCATCAGCTTAAGCCGTGGCAACATAAGGTTTATCGATCGTGAAAAAAAGAAAAAACTCATGGATTTCCTTCGTCGACAGAGTTTTCTAAGCCATCGATGTACGTCCAATTTCCCATAAACTGGCGGTGTATTTAAAATAGTGAAAATAAGATTTCATGTTAACAGTCGATGAACGCTTTATTTTATCATTTAATGGAATTTTTTAAATAGACGATGTATCTTCAGTCGTCAAATGGGCGAGGCTTTAGCTCATTGAAGAATTCAGTCAAGATTATGGTGTATCCGCCAAGAAGTCTGGATTTAAATCGTTTAGTTAGATACGAAAGATCGATTAATTCAAAGTATTCACCAAGAAACAATATGTTACAAAATTTGGAAAGAAGCATCATCACAGGGCAAAACAATCTCAAGACAATTGGGACAACACTAAATACTTTAATGAAAAACCTCAACTCATAATTTGTAAAAAAAATGGTAAAACAATGACTTAGTTTATGGCCTTCTTTTTAACACGGGATATATTATTTTAAAAGGTTGGTAACCTTAGTAATTAACCTTATTAAACGTCAAAATCGAATAGAAAATTGATAAAACTTTCATATTCGAATGTCAAAACGCCAATGTCACCAACTATCACTAAAATCCCTAAATCAATTATGTCGAAAAAGTGCGTTTCTTCCTAAATTTTTAGCAAATAGATAAAATAGTATAAAAAATTCGTTTCATAAGATGTTTTATCACACTCGTTTATTAAGGAAACTCGCCTCTATAAGGCTCGTTTTCTAAACTTGAACTTGTGTGATAAAAATATATCTTATAAAACTTGTTTTAATATTTGCATGCTCAATTTTATAATGATATTTCCATTAATTGGAATAAGATTTGTTTATGTATAGAAACAATGATGCGTTATAGATGTTACGCGCTATTACAGATACACCATTATATAATAAAAATTCAGTCCAAAACTGTTTTTTCATGATTTATGTAGATGTACTTTTATTCTTTTGGTCTGGATAAATTTTAGGTTCACGAGATCTTCAAACACCAATCTCCGAGTTCTCTTAAAGAAAACATTTTTTTCCTGAATAATTAATATGTACCATAAGTAGGCAAAAATCACCCGCGACGAAGATCCTAAAGTTACACACCTACTGCATTTTCTAAAAATATTTTCTGTTATACAGGGTGTTTCATGAGTAGTTTCCGGAATATTCAATAAAATTCATTTTTTGTAAAAGAATGTTTTCTATTTCGTCGCAAATATTTTGGTGAAGGTTCTAAATAAATTCTTCCATTTATGTAGCCTCATAAAATGAAACTAAACTTGGTTAAATTAAATGATCATGCCGATCCTATTCAAATATTCTATTATTTTCATAAATGATTATATAGTGTACCATCGTGTTGTAACCACATTTGTTGGTTTACTTGAAGAAATATGCTTTTAAGTAAATCGAGGAGGTGTGATTTTCTAAATTATTCAAATATAGAGCGCATTTAGTCACCAATAACACTTAAGGTCGATGATATTGGTTATGGTTTTGCCGTATAACTTTAGAATTGTTCGCAGCGTGACATTAAAAAGTTCAGTCTATTAATACATCCAGTCGAAATCTGCTGGTACTAGTTCCTAATGAAACTAAACTTAGCAAGCATAAAATTTGCTTTTTTCGAAATAAATTTATAATTTCAGTTACTAATTTTTGTCATTCTGGATATTTTTGTCCCCTCTTACATGGATATCTCCTCTGGTTTTATAAACATTTTCAAATGTTTACTAAAAATCCTTTCTGTGCGTAAATCTAACTCATCAAAAACAATTTCGATCTGCTTTATCGAATATAAATACCACACCACCATTTTATCTCGAGCATAATTAATTTTTAATGCAAAAATACAGTTTACCGCAAAAAAGGAAAAGTGTTGGTGAATTTCCGAAATTAATCAATTTAGTCTGGTTTGGTTTGTATGGAAGGTATTAGATGGTAGGTACCAGTGGAAGTCTTTAGACACGTTGCGTCCTCATGCATAATGTTCCTGTTCTTTGTCGTTCAAGAACAATGCTTCAATTGTTGGTCGCCATTACTTCAGCTTTTTGCAAATTCAGTTAAAATATCGTTATTTTCTCTAGAAGTGAACTAGTAATTTTTCCAACATTTAGCTGGAATAAGCACTGGTAATATATTCTTTTTCTTTTCATGTCCTTATGATGGACCAAAGTAAGAAGAACGTAGCTCTTGGACTCAAGCTGCGCTGACAAAGACCATTAATGAACTAAAAGAAGTGTGAAGCAAGTACTTGGACAAACCCTTCGCTGCTATTTGGCTAGTTGCAAGAGTGTTGTATCGAAGTTGAGTTGTAAGCCAACGTTTTCAACAGAATAAAAGAAAGTGATATGAGTTAATCACTAACTTCAAATATACTTCAGCTGCACGTTTTTCGATATTATAGTGAAAACGTAATCTTCAACAATTTTGTCAAAGGAAAAACTTGTCGCTGGTGATTGCAAGCTTTATAATAAGAATCGTAAAGTTGTAAGAAGAATTGCTCAGGGTACTCAAAAATAAGTTCATTGTTCAAGGACACTTTCAAAAATTGAAAAAATCTTTGACAATAATTTGCTTGATGGATGAAAAAGGCGGTAGGTTACAACTTCAGAAAAATTCTGTAATTTGTTAAAGAACATTGTGAGAGAGTCAACAGTTTGTTACATTTTTGCTTTCTTTTAATGCTCCTATTCAGAGCTATGAGGAAAGATCCAGCTTAGAAAAAAATTTTACCCTCAATCAAATATCATGATGATCCCAAAAGATAGAATAATGGGAAAGTTTGTGGAATTTATTAAAATGCAATTTGTAGTAGTTGCCCTACAACAGTTTAAATAAACGTTGCTTCTGGATTTTAAATACTTTTAAGGACCAAAATGCACTTTTGTATTTTGACACACAAAGGTGAAAACGATATTTAAAAATTGAATTTCGATGATGTTTTTATACCGATATGGGAGGGGTCAATGACTCAGACCAATTTAATAAATGGTTTCAGATGCACATTTTCATTTAACTTTGCGATAATACCAACGAAGGCTTTTGCACCAAGCGCAGTAAATGAACAGTTTCTACCCCAATCATCGTTGATGATCGGGCTAACCCAACACCAAGCACCTCATTTACATTCCAAAGAGCTGCCACCCGTGTTACGTCAAAGGTAGGATCGTTTTTAGACGCAGCAGCACCTTCGCTCTCCATCAATATCATCATCTAATTCTGATGAATGTACATAAGTCTTTTTAACCAACAAACTAGGTTTAAATTCTTTAGGGCAATCGTATACTCGCGTTCCCTTCAATGAATTGCTCACAATTCCTAGGAAGAAATGGAAGACAACCCTGTTTTTGAAAAACAAATTCTTTGAAGATACTGAAACTATTAAGTTAAATAAAACATGCAGGACTGAGAAGACTAAGATAGTTAGAAACAAGTTACCGATAAGAAATCAAAAGGCTTCTAGCAAAAATAAATAAAGACCTTCAGAGAGCTGGTATTGTGATGGGCTGTGGGAAAAAGGTGAGACATGAGACGTTATGCAATCTGTTGAAATTATGTCCATGAAGATTGCTCGGTTCACCAAAAATGACAATTTGCCAAGTTAGAATTTATTTTGGTTTACATATGGTTTCCCAACCTCTTTAAAGCAACAGTAAGTATTATAGCATTTTGAACAATTGTATTGCATTCTGAAGTGTCTTTTATTGTAATGGTGATATGACGTCATAGTTGATTATTATTTAGTACTGACACATTTAAACCTAGATTAAAATAATTTTATCATAAAAGTTCTAGTTACATTTTCGCATAACGTGTGGTGGTATTTTACATGGTTGTCAGCAATTTATTTACGAGTCTGGTATTATTCTAGTGGAGGTTATTTATGCTATTTTATGTATAAACATTAAAAATAAGATTTGTTATCGATTTTAAATAACACCGGCAATTGTAAACCAGATAATGGCTTTACCAGGCATATTTCAATCATTTATAACATTCAATAATGCTAAAAATGTCGTTTTAGGAACAGACCCAGGACTGATAAAAATAAGTTAGAAGCCCGAGAATATAAGAATTATTCAGACTTTGTTCTCTCTCAAGTAGTTGAAGACGTTCTGAATGATAGAGTGTCACTCAAACAGGCTGCAGCTGAATACAAGATTCCCAAGAATACATTGGATAATAAGATAGCACAATGACATTTCCAAAATCCCGGTGTACAAACGGTATTTTCCATAGACAAATAAAAAATTATTTTGCGTTAGATTTTAATATGTGCAGATTGGGGTTTGCCACTTGATGCCCTTGACTCATTGTGAAAGAATATCTATCTACCTTGGGATGTACTGTAGAATAATTTAAAAATAATCTTCACGAGGACATGAACTTGCCGTCAGAAAATGACAAAACATAAAGTGAGTTAGAGCAGCAGTTGGAGCAGAACAAATAACATTTTACTTTGATCATTTGGAGAGGTCATTAAAAAAAATTTCCCGTTCAGAATGTTATTAATTTTGATTAAACAAACTCTCTGTATGATTCTGGATCCAAGAAGATGGTTTTTAGAAAAGGAATTAAAAATCGAGAAAGAAATATCAACTCAACCAAAGGCCGCATATATGTAATGTTTACTATTCGACAAGTTTTACCTTGTTATGTAGTGTACAAGGCGGATTACTTGCAGAGAACGTAGGTTGAAGCAAGCATCAGTGATACAAGGTAAGGAAAAACCACTTCGGGATGGTTTGACTGATCAAATTTTGAGGAGTGATTCTTGCAAATTGTTGTTCCATGGGAAAAGACTGGAAGGTGCTAAATGTATTATTGAGGATACTCTGAGTTCTCGCCTCATCATAACAGTTATGACACAGCGCCAAAAACTAGATATACAATTTATATTTCTGCCAGCTCTAGATGTGGCTTGCTTCGCTCCTATAAAAAGAATTTGGAGACGCATTTTGACGGATTATAAAATGAAAAATCGATACAGAGTCAGCTTGGAAAAGTCGGTTTTTACAAGACCATTAAGAAGACCACTTGAAGAGATGAAACCACGAATTTTTGAAAGCTTCAAATTAGACTTCAAGTGAATCACCAAAAGGTATGCCTTTACACGATGAAGCTCCAATAATAGCGGAATACACTGCTGTCTATCAAAGATCGCCAAAATAAAATTGCCATTCACGCAAGAAAATCTGTTTCCGTAATTGATCTGTAACCTCTTGAAAATAAGCAAGACGACGAAAATATGCGTGCAAAAAATTCTAGTTGCAGCATAGACATTCAAAATGTTGGGTCCAAGAGGAAGGGGCAAAGAAACGTTACCTCATTTCCAAAATCACTAGGAAGACAGCAGCAACTTATGATGAAAATATGTCTTTACACGACAGTGCAAACGGTGCAGAAAATTTTTCAGGTTTGGACGTGTTAGTGGATGCAAGGAAACTTAACAGGGGTGACTATGTTTTTGTAAAGTTACCTACGGACGAAAACCATTTTACATGACCAAAGTTAGTTAGTTGCCTTCGAACAAAAGACAAAAAAGTTTTCGTCTTTCCTCTAACGAGTCCGACATATCTGATGTAAACTTTGAACAGATCGTTGGTGTTCTTCCCGCACCTGTTAGTTGTTGCCGTGGGATATGAGCCAACCTATGTAAATTTAACAAAAAAGTGTTTTATAGCTTAAAAGGCATAAGTAGTTTTTATTTCTGTACATTGCGATAAAAGGCCAGAAGCATAGTAATACAATTTGTTAGCCAAGTCAGATTTGGAGGCATTTCTTCTTCTGTGTACAATTGTCTAGAGAACCGAACGACGATTTTGATAAGCTGGTATTTGGGAATTCACATAAAAAACCGACGTCGTTGCTAATCAATGCTCACTAAAGTTCAAATATATTTTTAAACATATATCAAAAGTGGTTGTAAGATTTGGATTTATATTATGGTGTGCTTAGCTATTCGAACATTTTCTACAGAGAAGCATCACAAATATCAAAACATCAAAGTGGGAAAACAATTTCAGACTCTTGTCTGTTATGAGAAAAACTTTTAGTAACGGATACATATTTTGTAGCTATACAAAGGGATTCCCAAAACTTCCAAAAAATGCAACTGAAATTAACAATATACCACAGTTTTACCGAAATTGTACAAATTGTGCATAGCCTAGTTCAATTGGAGTTTTTTTAAGTCTTTGGAACCCCAACCCCAAAACGAATTGTCTTTTCTTCCAATTTTTGATTTTTAAATGAAAGCACAAGGGCGCTGTGCTTTTAGTAAAATGATCTAAAGTATTGTTAGGCCCGAAGGGAATTTATCTTTTTTTCAATTAACACAACGATGCCCCCCAGCATAATTAAAAATAATGCCACTTTTATTTTTAATTTGTTAGATTCTAAGGAGTGTAATATTTCCGACTTCAAGTTCAGTTGCTTGGACCGCAACAGCATCAGTTCATAACAAAAATGGGAAGGTCCGGCCACGCCTTACAGCACCATTATATTTTATGTTGGTTACAATTTAATATTTTTGGCCTGAAAAGATTATAGGTTCAACTACTTTTCGATTTCCTTTAAAATAATTATGGTATGGTACGTAAATTTTCAAATTTTGGAAAATTCTAATAATCAGAACCAATCACAGAGGGTGCATCAAACCTAAACTGACCGAAAATCGATTTCTGAATTTTAAGAAGAAAGATTTACATATTAAATGTTAATCTGATTCCAAATTAATTGGGTAATAAAAAACACTTTATGCTTTAAAATATTTGTTTTTGTAATACAAATAATTAAAATATGCGTTTATGCAGCATTGATGTGCTCCATTTCTGTAATTGTTGAAACTTGACATTGCTTATTCGCAATAATTGTATAACGTAAAATCTATTTTAAAAGTTGGTCATTTGTATAATGTATACATGGTCGTTTTAGAACGATTTTAGTTTACTTTTTGGTCATTTGAATATTTGACATGATATATTATTTTAAATAAATTTGAAACTGTCCACTTCATTTATTTTAAAAGACAATAAAATGGAACTGTTTCAAATTATAATCTTAAAAATGCTTTTAGGTTATTTGTCAATATTATCGAAATGTCCAATTTATTACTAAAGTCGTGAAAATACACTAACGCATAAAACAAAAGAGTAACTTACTTTTCGGATGTATATTCTTATTTCAGCTTTTAAAAATATTCACGTGACAGTTTGAATTACAATTTAAAATATTTTTAGGTTAGACATTCGCTTTCTGAGAACTTTTTGTTTCACTCATTTAGTATAAGACGTACCAAGATAGCTTTTTGATTTGGTGTTTTTCCGAGACTATAATGTCATTAAGACCGAGTATATTTTATCAAGTCGTATAATGGCGACGAATAAACGAGTTGATTTTAGGAGTGACAACTAAAAACCATTAAAATTAAAAATGGGCTTTTTTAACTAGTTTTAAATTAATTTAATAATTTACCATAAAAAAGCAACATTTAATTTATTTAATCACCGAGTTTTAGTTAGACTTCCTTTTCGTCTTGGTAGTTAATCGTATTAACAAACATTTTAGGGGCAATTTTTAATTAATGCACAGACATGTCATCTTTAGATCTATAATTTATCATTGAAAACATTTCAAACATTAAAAAGAATCCTCCTGTGCCCCACGGCAGAAAACATTTTATATTATGAAAATTCATATAAAAAAATGTTTTCTTGAAAATCAAAATATGTACATTTTTTTTGAAAAGCAACTTTAAGATATACGTTTATTTTGAATTTATAGCAGGAAATACGTGTTCGCAGATTAAAAATCACAAGAAATTATAATCTAAATAAATAATAAGTAACATTGTTTATTTTCACATGTTCCTAAAATATTTTTGGAGGGGTTGTGCTTTCTTATTGTTAGTAACATTAAAATGCAATTTAATTTTAACCCCTAAGGGCCGGTTTTACAATCTCCAGTTAAACTTACCTTCTAGGTAATTACTTTGATTACCATTGTATTAACAATGGTTGCCATAGAAAATATCTGCAAGCTAAATTTACCGGGAGATTATAAAACCAGCCCTTAAAGGCTTAAAAATAGGACACGACCGATTTTGAATTGTTGAGTTCGTTCAACGAACTGTATATAAACATACTATTTTTAAAGATAATTCTACGGTTTTTAAAATTTAGCTCTAGAATTCTAATATTTTATTTAATAAATTTAATAGAACAAATATTTATTTTAAAAATTTAAAACTAAAAATCCTTTTAATAATAAATTATTATATTGTAGAATATTTAATTTGTAATAAATTTTGCAACTGACCTGAAATCGCTGCACACTAAGCAATAAATTAAAATAAAAAGCCATCCACAGCAGACGGAAGTCAGTCAGCAACATGCAGCTATTCGCTTTATTGTGTGTGGTGTTTGCCCTAACAGTAGGCGATGAAGTTCTACAAAGTAAAGTGGACAAATTTTTATCGTCGAAAAAGTTCGCAGATAAAGAAGAAAATTTAAAAACCACCATTGCTGATGAATTTCAAACTTCAACAAAATCCAACAACGAAAATAGCAAAAACGCAAAAAAGAATAATTCAAGTTTTCAAGGAATCGAAGAAATCACCGAAAAATTTGAAGCTGAAGATCAAACCATAAGAAAAAAGAAATCAGCTACAACTACTTTTTGTGTAGAAATCCGTCCAAGCAGTCCGTATCAACGACCATTCCAAGTTTGTGAACCTGAATATAAACCACCAGCTTATGGAGCACCAGCACCAGCACCAGCACCAGCAGCATATCCTAGTCCAACCTACGGACATCAGAGTAGTTACGCGCCATCATATGCCCCACCGAAACATAGTTACTCTTCTCCTCAAAGCTATGCAGCTCCAGCATATCCCTCCGCTTCTTATAGTTCAGGAACATCAAAAGCAACCTATACTCCACCGGCGCCAAAGAATACATATGCAGCTCCTACATACAGCACGAAAACATCTGGATCCGCGGGACATTCATCTAGTTACTCGGCTCCAGCGGCACCGCAAAAATCTTACGCCGAATATGGCTCTAGTTCTTCGCATGCTTCTAGTCCAGCCTATGGATCCGGCACTTCATATTCATCATCATCGGCTTCTTCTCATGCTGCATCGTACCGTTCTAATGAAAATTCGCAAGAAGAAATTGAGCCTTTCGTAATGGAACAACAATTTCCAGAAGAAGATGCCCACGAAGAAATGTCCCGTATGCGTTCAGCTGGATATGACGATGACGACGATTATGGTTCCGATTATGGCATGGCGTCATATGGTTCTGGAGGATATGGCGGTGGATACGGCGGTGGATATGGCGGTGGGTATGGAGGCGGATATGGAGGTGGATATGGAGGTCACGCTCCTGTAACTTACATCACTCACGTCAAGACCAAAAAGCACAAAGGATTTAAAGGTTTGAAAAAAAAGGACAATAACGAATATGGGCATAATGGTTTAGTTATTACATGTCAACCTTCTTTAGCAGGATATGCGAATAGTGTTCCATCATATGGAGGATATGGAAGCAGTGGCTATGGGCGATCTTACTCCAGTCCTTCATCTTATTCCAAGCACAAACCTTCCAGTTATGGATCTACGTATTCCGCTCCCAAGGCAAGTTATATGGCACCAACTTCTTATGGAGAATCGTCTTACAACCCACCTGCAACCTATGGAGGCTCGGAACCATCTTACGAAAGTTCATATAGCGCACCAGTACACGAACCATCATATGATAGTTCTGATTATAATTCTTATGGACATACATATTCCAAGCCAGCTGCTACTTACGAATCTCCACATCTCACTTATAGCGCTCCAGCACCTTACAGTAAACCGACATATGTAAAACCATCTCCATCATATGGTTATCCTGCTCCATCTTATGGGGGATCTTCATATAGTAAACCGTCATCGTATAGTGCTCCGGCGCCATCTTACGGACCATCATACAGTAAACCAGCTCCTTCATATAGTCCTCCCGCTCCATCTTATGGAAGTCCTTCATATAGCAAACCAGCAACATCATATGGTTCATCCTACAGTGCCCCAGCTCCATATAGTGCTCCCGCACCTGCTTATGGAAGTCCCTCATATAGTAAACCAGCAACACCATATGGTGGTTCATCCTACAGTGCCCCAGCTCCTTCATATAGTGCTCCAGCTCCAGTTTACGGAAGTTCCTCGTATAATAAACCAACGCTATATGGAAGCTCATCTTACAGTGCCCCAGCTCCTTCATATAGTGCTCCCGCTCCAGCTTATGGAAGTTCCTCGTATGGTAAACCAGCAGCGCCATATGGAGGATCATCTTACAGCGCTCCAGCTCCTTCATATACTGCTCCCGCTCCAGCTTATGGAAGTTCCTCGTATGGTAAACCAGCAGCGCCATATGGAGGATCATCTTACAGCGCTCCAGCTCCTTCATACAGTGCCCACGCACCAGCTTATGGAAGTACCTCGTATAGCAAACCATATGGAGGATCATCCTATAGTGCCCCAGCTCCATCTTATAGTGCCCCCGCCCCAGCTTATGGAGGTTCATCGTATAGTAAACCATCATACAGTGCTCCGTCATATAGTGCCCCGGCTCCGTCGTATAGTGCTCCGGCGCCATCTTACGGATCAGCATATAGCAAACCAGCAATGGAATATGGAGCACCATCCTATAGCGCCCCAGCTCCATCATACAGTGCTCCAGCTCCATCATATAGTGCTCCAGCACCATCCTACAGTGCCCCAGCTCCTTCATACAGTGCTCCTCAACCAGTATACAGTGCTCCTGCTCCATCTTACAGTAAGCCTCCTTCCTATCCCGCTCCTCAACCAGTATATAGTGCTCCTGCTCCAACTTATGCTCCCTCACCACCTTCTTATAGTGCTCCAGCTTACGGAAGTGCCCCTTCATATTCCGCTCCTGTTTCAAAATATAATGCTCCAGCTTATTCTGCTCCATCTCCAAGTTATGGTTCTTATAGATCATCCGATGGCGATACACTAAAATCAGCCGCAAACGTATCTGGTAAAGACGCAAACAAAGTAGACTCAAATAGTAATTTTTTAATGAATCAAGAAAACAAGGAAAAACAAACTATTCAACATATGACGGAATTAACAAAAGCTCGAACAGCCAATATCCAAGACGACATCCCAGCGACCAAACTTGTGAATATAGTCGATACCATATCTAAAGATTTAGATAATAACAGAGAAACCGCTAAAGACGCGGTTAAGCCAGTTCTAGTAGGAAGAATGCAAGACGCTCAAAATCAAGTTCAGGATGTAGAAGGTTCCAATGAAACTCATAATTCCAACGAAGATTCTAAAACAAGTAAAAGCCCAGAAACCGAACCGGTAGTTGGAATTGCAATGGATTCTTCCAAAGCTGCTCCTAGTGGAGGATGGAATCAACAGATGCAAGCAAGAATGATGGAGAACAAAGATCAATCAGAAGGGAAACAGTTAGCACCAAGTGGAACTTGGCATCAAGATATGGTAGCTGCTGTTCCTCAAAATGAACAATTCACTGGAAATACTCCTAATTCTCAAGTAGCTCCTAGCGGAGGTTGGCAACAGGAAATGGTGGCACAGAATCCTTCAAAATCATTAGCGAGTGGCGCATGGCAACAAGAAATGGCAGCCAGACAAGCACAAAATCAACAATTATCGCCAAATAACGCTTGGCAAATGGCATCCAGGGCTTCCGAAAGTATGCCTGAAAAAAATGAAATCCCTCAACAATCTTTATTTGGATGGAATCAAGATATGTCAGCTAGAAATTCCGATAACCAACCGAATGATGGAATTCCACAAGCTCAACTAGCACCCAGTGGTGGATGGAATCAAAATATGGCGGCCAGAAATATGCCTGAAAAATCTATGATGATGACTCCTAGTGGAGGTTGGCATGGAGAACTTGTATCACAACCTTCAGATAATTTACAATTGCCCAGTTCTTCATCGGGGAAAACATGGATGCAGTGATTGGAACGTTTTACTTGATACAGCTCTTATGTTGATAGATCTCTATTTAGAATATTATCATTGTTTATGTTAAGAAATTAAGTGTTTTGATTATGAATTATGATTTTTATATATGTACATATGTAAAAATTGGATTGTTCCTTTATATTTTTATAATATTTGAAGCAAATAAAGCATTACGATGTTGATTAAAATCTTTTGACGTTAAATATTTGAAACATATTATTAAAGATTAATAAAAGGGCAATGTAACTCACCTATTTATACGATTTCCCATAATTTTTTGGCATTTTTAAATAACACTTGAAATTTTGAACACAAAAGTCAGGGTGATGTTGAACTTCTCATGTTTGTTTACAAAGTAACCTAGTACCAGATGTTATAAGGCTATTTCCCCAAAATAATTTTTATTTGATTTTTTGCTAAATGTCACTTTTCAATTTCTTAATAAATTCAGCCTTCTAGTAATAAATTATCTTTTACAATACGAAAATTTGTAATAAAATAATTGGGAGTGTACTTATAAAGAAATTTATATTACAGAATCATTACATAACAAAATTAATCTGGACTACACTATATTTGATTTCGAAAAAGTCAGTAAACCGTAATACAAATTGTACATTATTATTAAAAAGTTATTTTTTAAGAATTGCGATTTTAGGAAGTTAGGTCCGCGCAAATTTCATCGCAGAAAGCAGCTTTGCGACTAATAACTCTACCTTTCAGAATCTTTTGAAAATCTCTACATTTTCCATTAAATAAATAATATACATATATAGAGAGATTCATAAGTCGTGGCCTTTCAGACGTATCGATATTATAACGATATGGAGATAAGCAATGAAAATTTAGATATGAAATAACCCAACTGTGATCTATCCATATAAAATATTTATACAGTTATCGGATATACCGGAAGTTGCTGTCAACTCTTTATTTTAAATAGCAACACCTATTTGTTTTAAACCAAATTTTGATTTAAGACATAACTAATTTCATATATTTGAAAAAACCGATTTTTAGTGATTTAAAGAAACTTAAAAGTAACTGATTTTTTGAACAATCCTAATTAAATTAATTACGGTATTAAGATGTGCAATATAATATGTTCACTCTGTTTTTCAAATTTGGCAATTTTTCGAGTAATTTTGCTTTAAATTGAGACCCAAAAGCGTCAAAATTTTTAAAAAATTTGATATAAATAAAAAGGGATAGCGTTTAGCGTATAGGATATAATATATAAAAATCTAATATAAAATATAGGAATTACCATTTAAAAAATCTCGTGTGAGACAACACACGACATTCTCTTAGACATTTTAAATTTAATTTGAATTTATTGACGTTAGTGACTTTCCTATACACATAAATTGTAAACTCTAAAATTAATTTAAAAGCATAAATAATTCGTCCATTTATAATTTCCTTTATACATGTACTAAGAGTTTTATCATTAAATTTTGAGCTCATTTAAAGCAAAATAATTTATAGATATAAATAGAAAGTAATTAAGTATGTAAATAATGCACACAAATCATTAAAATATTAATTTATTTTTATTTTGAGGACGATAATTGGAACGGTCACCCATCCA
>JAHWXV010235820.1:0-10977 GCA_024586415.1 Phrixothrix hirtus | reverse complement strand
AGACAAAGCACGACGATATTGCAAAATATTGCATAGTAATGCCTTATTTAATTGATATAATTCAAATTTGGGTTAGTCGAGCGGTTTATTTATTTATTTTGGGGCATCGCCCACACAATAACGGTATTCAGTCGCAATGTTCTCAGTGACTTAAAATATTTTCGACACTTCTAACTTTTACTTGAGAGGCTTAACATAGGTACATGCAACCCTTTGTCTTTCTCGAACAAATACAACAATGTTTATGTAAAATTGTATTTATTTAAATTGGATAATAACTTTAAAAATTTAAACATACACAACTAAGAAATAAATGCAATAAATAAAACTAAGGTTAAATCTGGTTAAAAATATTACATTACGATCGATGCGATCAACTTCGACAGAATTTATAAATATTGAAATAAGTTTGTAAACACTTACTTTACTATGAACTAGGTCTTTACTTTTAGCTTAAATAAAAGTTTTCTACCTGAATTTATTTACTAATGCTTTGCAAGGAAATTAAATGTCTACGACATTTGTTTAAGAAAACTTAATTTTGCTTTCTATTATTAAATAAAGTTCAAATTAATGTTCTTTAAACTTAACTATTTTACTAATTAAACACTCGAGATTTGCATTTGTGACAAATAAAATTTAATCGAGAACTAACCTTTTCGATGTCATGGCTGATTTTATCAGATAAAACGGATGCCTATCTGAAATTGCTATAATACTTGGGGCAGTGTTATTAACTTCTTTGAATTACTTGGATTAATTCCCAACTCGTGGTTGTGCTGTTGTAGTCCTTTTACTGCAATGGACTTGCAGGGAATTTTTAATTGACGAACTTGTTTACTGAAATGTACACTATGAGCACTTAGGGTAGATCAGGAAAAAAAAAGTGGCTTCTAGTTGTTTGCGTTTATATAACTTTCGGTAATTCTCATTGTACAATACGGTTACTGGTTATTTAAATTTCAGCCAATGTCTTTGAATTAAAGTTTGTTTCTCGATTCTCACGTAGTCGGTTTTAAATTTGCATGGAACGTGTCTTTTTGCGAGTTTCGGGTCTTACTCGTTATTTTACATGTTTTTGCTGCAAGTTTGTTAAATTTTCGCACTTCTTTAAATTATACTGTCCGTAGTGATAGTCACGTATTTATTTTACCTATCCATGTTCGCTCTTAACCAATCTACCGGTTCAGAATATATTTACAAGCTGTAACGGTTCAAAGTGGATGCTTTGGTTCACAGGTTCAATAAAACAAACTAATTTGTATTTTAGCATCCGGGGTATCTCGTCATAGTGCTCAGATTCAGAACGGTACGGTAGAGGTCACTGGCAGCCCTAAGGCTTTCTGGGAGTTAACAGGTTTCGGTTGTGCTAAAGAGAAAATCTTTTGCATTCAAGTGAGGTGACCAGTGGATATCTTCTCAATTTCTTATACGAAACGAACTTTTCATTTGGATTCATTTGTATTGAATTGATACAGGTAATCTCGGCGGTAATAATAACATCAATAAAACTTCGAAACATAATTTATTCATACTAAGCAAAATAATAAATTAAAAGAACATCCTACGGCAATCTATACACATTTACAGGTATTAATGAATACATCCAATACAAAAAAGGAATTCTCTGTATTTATGAAGTTTATTATTAATTTGACGGACGCTCATAGTCGGGTTTAATGAAAGCAGAGTACACTCGCTGGCCGTAAATCGTGGCTGTACCCCTGTTACTCTAAGTTTGCTCAATTCAGTATTCCTCAAGGCGCGAAAGGGGTCACGTCGCATGCAAGCGTGTTCCTTCGCGTAAAGAATCTGGTGGTCCAGGTAAAGATACCTTATTCCGCTTGTGAACGATGCCACACGGCGCAAAAGGTATCCCGGGCGACGGTCGTCAAGCAACGTAAATGTGTTTGATGACGTCACTATTCAATTTTACAACAGCTCCCTGCTTCCGCTACAAAATCAACTTAAAACACAGGCGCTATGTTTGCTCCTATAATCAGGGTTGGGCCGCTACAAAGCAACGCGTCCAGTCTCAAATATAAGATCAACGGAATTCGGATGGTACAAGGGAGTATCTCTCTTTCGGACAACCGAACTGCCTTAGTAGCTTAATACGGTGTCGACGGTTTTAATATTGATTCATAATAATTCTACGGTGAACGTTTTACGTACTTTGTAATTAGCAAATCACTTTTAACTTTAACAAAATATAGCTTAACCTTATAGATAAAGCTTAATATATTAATGCAATATATTCTCAGTGCAATTCTATGCAAAGAATTTTCGGTACGAGTTCAAACAGAGAACTCCCTTTCGGCTTAAAAGTGACGTGCTTTTATACAAAATTGTCAATTTTCGTTCTTTGTTCCACGAACGCTATTGATAATTGTGTATTCAGTCTTGCACTAATTGATAAGCGCTCAGCTTCATGTGCTTCGCTTATCTATTTATTTATAACGTAATAGTGTGCAATTTCAATTAATGTTTTCTTATTAATTAAAAGTGATTTTGAGATTGTTTCTATATTTATTTTGTACCTTAGAAGCGATCTCCATTTAATTTGAGCGATTTCTCAGCGGTTTAAATCAAGATTATTGTTGCCCAATATGTCTTCATTCTTATATTCTAATTATTTACAAGTTTTATTTATTCAGGTCGGTTAACAATGGTAAAAATTGAATTAACTTAAGGTAATTTACTTCCGTTTGTATTCTAAACGTCTTTATTAATATTTTAACTGTATAAGCTGTCGGAATTTTAATATAAACACAAAAACACGCGTGATTTGCTGCAAATCGATTTTTCGCGTCACTATTACACTTTAACAGATTTCGACGGGAAATGTTACAAACCTATTCTAAAATGTTAATAATAACTAATTTACGTTTAGTTAAAACGAATTATCGATGTCTAATAATTGTATATACATTTTTATTTAATTCTTAGGCATGTTAATATGAATTAATAAATTTTGTTTATTGATAGCATCAACGAAAACATCAAAACGAGATTCAAAAATGTTTGACCACTTACACCTATAGTGAAGTTAATCCGGGGACATACTGTATATGCAGTTGTAATTTCGTTTCTGAAATTTTAACGCGACTTCGCAGTTTAATTGTGTTTTAAATTAAGCTTTTATTAATTTTGCAAAGTAACAATTCAAATATCACATGAAAATGGAAGATGTTTTAAATTTAACTAATTATTTTAAAATTTCTACTTGCTAATAAGAAATACGAGGTACGACAATTAAGTAATGAGACTGATTTTTTTTCAAGATGTGGCAACCCTGCAGATTTCGCAGGCACTCCATCTTTGACCTTGATCTCTAAGTAATTTCTAGTTCAAGCGGCACATTGATACGGCCGCTCAGTCGTTAGTTGTACTGTAATAAGGGAACACGTATTTTTGTCTCTCGTTACAGAAATGGAATTGCGAAATATTGCGCAACGGTATGCCATTTCGTTTTGTGTTAACTTGGGTGAGAATGCAACGACAACTTACGTTAAGCTTCAGAAGGCTTTTGGAAATGAGGTTATGTCAAGAGTTCAAGTTTTCCGTTGGCATAAAATGTTTTGTGAAGGCAGAACGAATGTTGAGGATGAGGCTGCAGTGGACGACTATCAACTTCACGGAATGATGTCAACAGGGACAGGATACGTGAAATCGTACGATCTGATCGAAGATTATCCGTTAAAATGATAGCACAAGAACTCAACATCAATCGAGAAACTGTTCGTCAAATACTAACTTAAAATCTGGGTATAAAAAAAATTTGTGCAAAGATGATCCCCAAAAATCTCATAGACCAAACACGGGAAAATGTGGCAGCCGATTTTTTAGAGCAAGTGGAAATCAATCCAGATTTATTGAGCCGTGTTATCACTAGTAATGTAAGTTGGTTCTACCAGTACGATCCAGAAACAAAACGTCAAAGTTCACAATGGTGTTCAAGCTTGAATGTCAAAATCAAAAGTGAAATGCATACTTGTGTGCTTTTTCGATTCCAAGGGCATTTTTGATAAAGAGTGGGTGCCTCCTAGCCAAACAATTAACCAATATTTCTACAAGGATATTATAGAAAGACTTCGAAAACGAGTTCTCCGTGTCCATGAAAACATTGCTGATAATTGGATTATTCATCACGATAATGCGACATCCCATACTGCACTATCTGTGCAGCAATTTTTAATCTCAAAGCACGTTTCAGTAGTACCACAGCCACCCTATTCACCCAAGAGTCAAAATGGTGGTCAAGGGACATCATTTTCAAACAACAGAAGATGTCTGAAGAGCTATAACGAGGGTCTTGGAGGACATTCCAAAAGTAGAGTTCCAGAAATGTTACCAGCAGTGACAGAAGCGCTGGAGTAAGTGTGTGCAAGCAGAAGGGAACTACTTTGAAGGAGATTATACTAAAACTGACTAAAAACATAAGTGACATTTTTTTCGCGTCAGTCTCATTACTTAATTGTCGCACCTGGTATAAACTTACAATACCTCTTTTATTTGAAGTTTATTCATTTATAGTTGTCTATATCTATATGTATCAATTCGCTGTTGTAGTTTTATAATAAAATAATTGTTGTTGGAGTGTTTTCCTTATTTTTATTCTGTAAATGTGTGTATTTTTCAAGTTTACTCACGATCCAATGCTCTTTTTAAATAACTATTTAATTTATTTAACAATTGAAAACCGTAGGTTTTCGTCATACAACAAATGGCATCGCGGTCGTGCGATTTAATAAGTTTCCATTTCCTTTTTTGAAGGTTTGGGAAACATCGAGTCTACCTATATCAACTAAAATTGAACAATTTTCTGAGCTTATGTTGAAGATTCAACGTGTTATTGACGAAATTTAGCCGCAGCCATACGAAAATGTCATCGTAAATGTCGTCAAAAGAAGAGTTGTAGGGGATATTTATTAAATAGTGTATTCCACAATTAATTGTATCTTATGCATTTTATACTGAAATAAAAATAACAGCATTTTGTGTCAAAATGACGTATTTTATTACAAAATTAAATCCCTGGCACTTATTGAAACATCTATTAAAAGTGTATAAGATTCATTTTAATTTGCCCGAATATCTTTCAGTTTTCTCTGTTAAGGAGATTTTAAAGGACAGAAGCTGTAGTTCAAATACTTCAAAAGATCTTGATAAAAATAGATTTAATTGTAAATCGTTTCTTATATTACTTGATTTATTCTGCCCCGTAATTTGAATAGAAGCTAAAATTCTACTTGACATTGCTTTGTTATACGGGGGGTGGTTGATAATTAATCGGCCTAGGCAAGAGATAACGCGACCAGTATCGCATCAATGTTGTTGTTCGTAAAAACTAACGTTCAAATGACAGCTGTCCAATTTTCAGACCACTGCGTCATTTAGTTTGTGTTTGACAGTCATTAAAAGCCAAAAACTTGTGCATTTTTTGAAAATGAATAAAATCGAATATTGTGCAATGATTAGATGATTGTTTTGAATAATAGAACGAACGATGAAATCAATACCGAATTGAATGATGGCATCGATATCAATAATAAAATATTGGACAGGGGAATTTAAACGCAGTCGTACAAACATTATTGATGAGGAGCTTTCAGGCCATTAAAATGAGGTTACCATGGCAGAAATGATAATCGACTGACTAAGCGCAGATAGCTGAGACTATGATAATCTTAACCGAGTATAGGGGATTTCTAAAGCTCTTTGCTGGTTGGGTACCGCATTTGTTGTCTTTCAACAACATACGTATCGTCTGACCATTTCGAAGAAGTATTTGGCTATGTTCAACCGCGATAAAAAGCACTTTTTACGACTAATTTGGCCCCATCCGATCTTTATTTATTTCTAAATTTGAAGAAATGGCTTGTTGGTAAGAGATTAAGGTCGAATAAGGAGGTCATCGCTGAAACAAAGGCCTACTTTGAGGGCCTCCAGAAATTGTACGAAGAACACTATTTATATTGTCAGCCTGGTAATAAGGAAACAGTAATTTATCATTGAAAATTGATTTATTGTTTTTCAAAATATTCTCCCTTATGATCTATACATTTTTGAATTCTTTCGAACTAATTGTCAAAACATTTTTGCCATTCTGTTTCAGAAATATCTAAAACATGGTTTTTGATCGCATCGGCGGCTTCTTCTCTCGACGAAATCCGTTATCCACGCAATTGAATTAAAAAGAAGTCATTGGGTGCCAAATTAGGAATGTACAGCGGATGACCCATTAATTTGATGTTTTGAGTTTTCAAATAATCGGTTGTTAGACGAGATATGTGAGAGCTCGCATTGTCATGATACAAAATGATCCTTCGACGCTTTTCTGTTTTCCTTATTTCCCTGAAGACTTCCGGTTGATAAATGGTGGTGTACCATTCAGAAGTGACCATTTTACGTTCCTGTAAAGGCCACATGACCAGTTTTTTCGAAAAAACAGGCAACCATTTGCTTCGAAGTGCTTGAAGCGTGAACAAGTTTTGTTGGGTTTGGTTTATTTTGAAACACCCATACAGTCGACTCCTGTTTACTTTTCAGCTCATACTCATATATCCATGATTCTTCACTTATTACAATATTATATGTGTTTTGAAGCACCAATCGACACGGGCATCTTTTTCAGATGTTTCCAAATTATGTGGGATCCAACTAGAACAAACCTTTTACACAGCTAAATGTTCACCCAATATTTTATATATGCTTGTTAAACTAATAGCAGCATTTCACAGTGGCACAGGATGGGGCTTTATCGCAAAAAGTGAAAGTAAGTTGATCAATGCACTCTTGTCTAGATAATCCACGTCGAAAGTCGTAATAAATCATCAGATGCTGAGGCCGAATTTTCAAGTCACTATAAACACCACTAATCACGCTCAATTGCCAAAATGTTCTAAATAAAATTATGTTCAAAAATGTCAAACTTTCCGTTACAAATGTTAGATGGCGTCTTAAATACGCAGTGTTGCCAAGACTTACAATATAAATAGTACCCCTTTTATTATTCGAAGGATGTTAAAAAATTGGGGAACCGTTGAACGAAATTTATGGAGCTTAAAAGAAATTATGTTGAAAAATAAAGTTAGTTTTGCCACAAAAAGTTGTTTTCTTGCCTAGACTGACTAATTATCAACATCTCTCATAGATTAAACGCGGTCTTCTGCCAAATACAAAAAAAAATTAACTAGGCGACAAATTTACATTAATTGATTAATTTGATTTTAGATATAAAGTCGTAAATTTAATTATTTATCTCGTTTAAAATTTTTCTGTATTAGTTTGCAAAGAGTTAGTGAGAAAAACTATGCGGTCAGTTTAAATTTGATATGCATTATTTATTATGTCGGTATTTTATTATTTTTCTTAACCATTATAATTACTTCTACATATTTTCTATTTAGTTGCTACATTTTACAATTGTTAGCTGAAAAATTTATTTTCATTCCTACTTGTGACTTTAATAATGCAAGTTTGACTGCATAAACTCAGGTAGCGGCACTTTCTCGTAATAAACTCAGTTTCAACTGCCTTGATGGAATTTATGAAGTACGACTTCATTTAATAAAACCAATTTAAATACATCTGCAGTATATTTGATTTAGAATAGAACACGCAAGGTACATTTTCGGTTAACTTGCGAAATAAACTATATACATTAAATAATCTATTCAACAAAATTAATAGAATAAAATTAAGAAAGGATAACCTGGCATGTGTCCATTTAATGTAACGTAAATTTTTGCAGCAATAAAAGCCATTAGCGAACTAATTATGTTACGCCGCGATTGCAGACGGTCTCGAAGATGTTCCTTAATCTGCAATTTTTACCCTGTAATTTGCGTTGCAATTATCACTCCAGCAAACGCTACCACCCTAATGCGATTACGTCATTTTACATAAACGACTAATCCTGGAAATCTGCATACTTGTATGATTTAGTCATAAAACTGGTTGAAACTTATATTTTTTAAGTAAGTCTATGACAAATGGCTTTTTATTTTTGCATATTTTAAATAAGTTACTAATTAAAGAGTATTTTAAGATTTGTTCTTTAATCATTACCTGTCGTCTATAATTTAATTTTCTCGTTCATACTGTACCGTGTTCTTAATGAACTTGTAGGACGAACATGTACTAGAGATGAAATTATTACTAATTACTTAATTATCTTTCAGCTGAAGTTGTGCAGTCCAGAGTGTCATGTATAAATTTATTTACTCATTATTCTACCAAAAGTTTGGTTGTCTATAAATTAATGTTTACTCATCTAATTCAAAAATACATGAGTGAGCTATTTCTTTTGTATTTTATTAAATTGAGCTGCTATGAATTTATATAGTCTATAATTTCGTTGTACGTACATTAACAGCTCTAACAGTATTGATTTTTAAGCCAGATTTCTCGCAAAATTGAAATTCACAATCGCACATTCATAACAAATGCATTTAGTAGCTTCAAGAAATATTAACTCGAAGCTTCATCACAACTGTAATACCTATTTCAAAATCGGTATCTATTGATTTTAAAATATTATGTTAAGTAGTTTCAATTCTAATACCAGAATTTTTGGAAAAACAGGGTTGTTCGCCTTCAGAGATTCATCGGTAACTTTAAAATATGTATGAAAATTCTAGACACGATATAATCGAAAGAATCATTGATAAACTTATTATTGGTACACCTAAAATATAAAAACGAATGAAATTTTAAATATGCCACTCTTTTTACACATTATTGGCACGTCATTAATTTCATACAATATTTTTATGTTTTTGAAATACAAGGGGTATATGCGAAATGAATCCTATGTTTATTTAAAGGGGAAAATTATGATTGCTCAGAACTCTTAGATACTTTCAGGGATCAAAAATTCCATTTATTCTATAATTCCCTTACTGAAAATGAAATATCTGGGTATATTTATGATCAGTTAATGGAATGGCATAGTTCATCACTATGTCCAAAAGCATTTAAATACATTCAGATACTGACAATGTTTTGGGATGCCAAAGATGAGATCTTGTCGAATACCTTGAAAAGGATAACAATCAAAATTGAATATTTTATGCAAGTTTGACTGTAATCTTTAACCACAGCCTCTCATTGCTCAATAACTTTATTTGTTAATTTTATAACAACTTCTTGTTCTATTCTATTTTCAATTTACTTCTGAAGTACAAGAAATAAACATTTTATGTAAATCGAAAATGTAAATAAAATTCCTAATTTAGAAAATAATGTTATACAAATCTAAGCATGCTGTAACGCTCGTCTTTTTTCTTGGTTACTTTTTTTAGTAGTTTCAGTTTTAGTTAAAATTATTGTAATTCCGTTGAGGATAAAGTGGTAGAGCTTTAACTATATTTGGGTATTACATTCAGTCTCTTTACCTTACAATTTTAGTAAGAAAAGAAATTCAATTTTTATCAAGTTCGCTGCTATAAAATTAATTCTTTCATTTACGTAATTAATCATCAACTTGTTGAATGTAAATTACTCTTGATAACTATTCATTAAAATTATATATGATATCTTAATATCTATAAATCAATTCAAACATAAACATTGTTTACCTTTAATAAATTTAATTCAGGTAATATTCAATTAGGGATAGTTTTGGAGCATCCTGATTCAATATGTTAACGAATTTTGTATTGAAGGTCATATCGGCACTTCTGGTCCGATTTTTGAATAGTACACACGTATATTTTGCTTTCGTGAATTTTAACTTTGAAAACCGCTGTTATGAAAGTTGAAATTACGTCAGTATCTCCTTAAAATTATTAATGATACTTTCATTTAGCTTCGATGATTTTGAAAATTCATTTTAGGATTGTGTACTATCCAAACGACGGCATCGTAAACAGGGGGGGGGGTTAGTGGTTTTTAAAGTGATTTTGTGCTCCAAAGGCCGTAATTTGTGATTATTTAGTTTCAAATGCAGTAAGGTATGAAATTAGAATTATTAATTTGTGTCAGAAAGTGCATGCAAATTGTTTGTTTTTGTTTGTTTTTGATAATGGCGTATCTTGATTTGGAGATATTCCTTTAAAATTTGAGCTTGTCGTAGACAAGGTCTATGTATTTGCGCATATCGTAAGACATGGATATACAGTTGCGCATATCTGGAGGACATGACGTTGAATGTTGCTGCCCTATTGACATTTGATCCTAATTCATAACTTGCATATAATTAAATAATCATATAATTATTTCCCAGGAAATAACTTCAGCCACGGTTTAGTTTGTCAGGAGAATTCTTTGATTTCGAAATTAGGTGAGTTTTATCTAAATTATTCATTATTTCGGGTTGTTATTTGATATTATTTAGACACTAATTATTTGGCTCAAAATTTATATTCTGTGAAGGGTTTTCTTTTCTTAAAATTGATTGTTCAATTTTCTTATATTTTATTGCTTCATTTAATTCATTAGCCCGATTCATTGTAAATCAATACTTTGAATTATGTTATCGCTTCGTATAGTTGAAGAACTATATTTCATTATTATATTATTTCTAACTAAAGATTATTCTTGGACGGCATTAAGTTCCTCTCTTGGGAAATAGTTGCGTTTACGAATTAGTCTTATTCGGCCTTTAAAAATTACGCTACGATGGAACAATGATCTAAAGTTTGTTCTGTTTAGTGTGGAGGCGATTTTTTTAGCTGGAGTACACCTCTATCGGGTACCTGATCGAAGAATCGACTACTGTCTGCCACCATTTAGATCACTGTCTTGAAGATATGGTATCATTCGTTTTAAATTCAATTGATTGTTAAAATTCAGAATTCACTGAAAATTGTTATTTGTATACTACTATGATTTATTTATTATTCAAATTATACGAAATTGTTACAAATTTCATCTTTCAATCAGTGCTTCTAGGCCGAAACAGCGGATGCAACTTGTACTCTAAAGAATATCATCTTTTATTACTTTAACATCTGTTTAATTGCTAAATTA
>JAHWXV010235809.1:0-10949 GCA_024586415.1 Phrixothrix hirtus | reverse complement strand
ATGATAAAAATAACGTGTTTTGTGATCTTTGGGCCAACAATGTTTAAATTGAAATTACTCGAAAACGCGAGCTAACTTTTAAAAACGGTTTGCACCATTGCATTCAGCGTACTCGAATTAGGTTAACCCCTGCGTGCCCAACTTGTTGCAAAAAAAGAGTCTCCAATTCGAGCACAGTGTTAATTGCAATTAATGAAAGTGAAAATAAAATACATTATATGGTAGTGTGGTAACATGCTTACCGTGAGGCAAGAAAGGCAAATTGGCAATCAGTGTTACCTGACAGACTGAGATTTGTAAGGCGGTTGAGAGAATGCGATTACATAATTTCCCTTATTTTATTTATTGCACATAAAGCAAAGATTTATTCTGAACGTTTTATGGAATAATAGGTTTACTTGCATCAATTAAAAAATATGCTTGATAATACTATTAAAATGCATTTACTAGTTATAAGTTCAATGCTATGATTATAAGAATGAAATAACAATTTATTATAAAATTGCAATAATTGAAATATAAGGTGTATGATAAATATTATAATAAAACATGTTAGATATTAGTAAGCTTAAATATTTCCTAAATACAGTTTATTAAAAAAAGTTATTTCATTATATGTTGATGATATAAAGTATAAACATTTGATAAAGCACATACAAATGATGATTTCAGATGATGAAAACAGTTTGCTTCAGTTGCTGTTAGTGCTGGTTGTTTATCAAGTTGAATTACTCTTTGAGAAATATATTTTCTTATGTAATCAGCTTTTTCATGCCCTTTGACGTAAACAACATCTGTATCTTGGGTTGATCGACGAAGAACATCTGAAAAAGTGAACACTGGAGTGAATCCGTCATACCAGTTAATGCAGTGGTGATTAGTCATTAACTAGTGTGATTGATTCCTGCATTCAAGATTCATTTTTGATAAAGGGTATGGTGCATTGAAAATATAATGCCAAACCATGGAGTTATTGTAAACAGCTAGTTTCTTAGGTATGAAAAAGTATTTTGACATTTTAAAACCTTGGATGTCAACTACGAACATGATGATGGTAGAGGGTATACTGAGAATCGATTTATTGCGAATTGATATTTATTTGCTTATAGTTGGCGATTGCATTAGTTAAATCGTTGTAAGTCACCACTCTATCATGTATAATTAAACAATATGCTGTTGTGTTAGGTTGTATATTCATACCTGTATCGATTTTGATTCTTAGTACTACAGCGTTTCATTGCATTGAATCTTTCTGATTTGAACAGTCAATTGCAATAAGGGGCGCTACAGTTTTGAAATCTGTTTGTGGCAAAAGTGGCTAATTATCGTTTTCATAGTATAATGATTGAAATTTGGAATACATACCATATAGCGTAGCAAAGCGATTCTTTTCAAAATCGATGTTGAGATTGTCACACGGATATCTCTCACTATTGAGATATACCCTGATGTTTGAATATTACAATGATCAAATTTGCTCATGTCCTTTTTTAGTTAGTTTCCACATTTGTTTGGAATCCAATTATTATGCATCGTAGTTATTTTAATGTAGCTGCTGTCTTGATAGCCCATATATGCTCAAGGGTTCGTTGCATGGCTGAATAAATAAGAGTCTCCCACTTTCTAAACGCTATTTGTGTTTTCACGTTCTTATCAATGTATTCTGTGAGAGCTAGCTGTTCTGCAAGGCCTGTAGTTGTTTACGGCACTTTCCAATATATTTTGTCAATAAGAACATTATATGTTTAATTTTCATTGCTTATAAGGGCATCAGTATCAGAATTGCTTCGTACTAAAACTAACTCCTATCTAATATTTAAAATTATCCTTTTATAATCTTCAGTGAACCCAAAGATTATGTTTAAAGGAGTATACATATACATTGAAATTTCTGAAGTATCTACTATCTTGCTATCGGTATTAGGAAACCAAACGGAATTTTGAAGTTTTACACTGTCAGCAGAATTATGAGATAAGTAACTTTTTATTGTTGAAGTTATACCTGCTCGCGTTATGGAATCAACCACTATGCCATTCATTTCATAACGAATTTCGCTAAACAAGTACGCAACTCCATTATTAATAAACTTCACGTTTTTGGCTGCTGTATTATCTTGTTATAATAGTCGACCCTCTACATATAGAAAACTTTCAGAAGGTAAAGTACGCATATCTTCTTGTATCGGTATACGAATTTCATCATTGCTTTGAAAACGAGTTTTATATGGTTGATGGGTATGTATTTGCCAATTAATCATTGAATTATCAATTGGTACCTTATCTGTAACGTTTAGTATACTGCTCATTATAACAGTGTGAAACCATGCGAACGAAGAAATGCTTTATTCTTTTGTATTAACAGTTTGACTATATGACATTTTTTATCACCGTTGCATGGAGTGGATTATTGTAGTTTTAATTTGAAGTATATTTAAACACCATTGTGCAGAGCTCTCAAATGAAGGTCTATTGTGATCGATTCACCTCTAAAATTAACTAACTCTCTATCTTGATCTAATATTTTAAGGACAATTTATGATATGGCTTTAACATTAATTGGTAAATAAGCTACATGATCTGGAGAGGTTATTATTTTATAACCAGGTGGTATACCTAGAAATAATTGATAAATTGTGTGAACAGCAGCTCCATCTTTGTAATTTCCGGTTGTAATATTACAATCAATTAGTATAGAATTCACTTTTAAAATTTGAACAGGATATTCAGAAATATGAAGGGCGTTAGGTACCAATAATTTATTTTTGAAACCTTATAGTTTCACAGTGCAATTCATGATGGAAAATTCTACGAAATTAGATGCTGTAATCGAAGATTTTACGGTGTTGTTATTAGCTTTAGTGTTGACATATTCACGAGATATTCTGTCGAGCTGGGAGTTGATGTAGCTGTTTATATCAGGAACTTCATACGATCTTTCATGTATTAAAATTGATGTAGTTCCCATTTTGGACTGATTGTTTTCTGACGTTACATTTGGGATAGTATTAAAAGTTTCAAAATTCGTTAAATCCATAACGTAGTTCGTATTTGAATCCAATGATATGGGTGGATTAAAATTTGCAAAAGAGAAGTTACATGACATGTCTTTAGTAACATTCACAGAATACTGAGTGAAAATTATGCAGCATTAGTATATAAAAATTTCAATGCTGGATGACCGCAATTATAAGAATTCGGTTTTTGTAATTTATCAAAGTTATACTTTATTTCCTTCACTATAGTATCACTCTAGAGGCAATGAACTAACTCTAAGGATGGTTGGAATTGCCCAATGCTATCAAAATATACCACTTCATTGTTCGTGTTTATATATGTTATCCAATGCATTCCATATCCCAACTTGCTATCCAAGTTAACAATTCCATATTCCTTTTTTTGCGGTCTTCTTGGTAAACTATTTCGCATAAACACCCCTCTAAAGTGCGGTAAATTTAAAATTTAAGCGTAGTGTTTTAACTCAACGTTATTTAACGCATGAGATGGTAATTTGTTGGAATATTTTTTTTAGAAGACCAAACTGTACCTAATCCCCTTTTATATGGTATCAAATATAATCCTTTTTCAATAGCAGCGTCTTCCATTATCTTATTATGCCTTTTTGTTTCTTCTAATGCCTTTGTGGCATTTTTTGTAGTGTTTACACTTTTTACAATAGCAGTAGATCCACTTCCTAAACTACTAAGTACCCCTAATGCTGCAAAAAGCGGAATAAGTGGTAAAGAACCACCAGTTTTAGGAACAGGGAGTATTCCTTTCTTCGACATTCTAACTCTTTTATTTTCAAGGCGGCTAAGGCCTGCTTAATGGATTGCTTTACATTTGAACTATGTCTCATACCTAATCTGGAGAGTCGTATGGCTTTATTAAAACTCACTTTGCGTTACAGTTCCCGGTTTCGTTTAGAAGTACCCATTCCTAAGTTCGTCTTTCCTTTAATATTACCTGATACCGCTAAAGCTGTTTCCTTCTCTCCAAAACTTGCGATTTTCGATTTAAATCGTTCCCAAGCTGATACTGCCAATAATTCATCCGCTTTATGACGCTCAGTGAGATTTGTAGTTTTAGAGTAGGCAATATCGTGTACCCTACAGGTCTTATCGAGTGGACTAATTCCTGAACAACCGTGAGATAATCTTTACTTTTGGTGGGTTCTCGAACCGCAAAATCTATAGCCAGGTATGTGGAGTTCTATTGGCAGTAAATTAATATGTGTATTGACAAATCCAAGTCCGAACACTATTAGTATATTGCTTAAACCATTGGTTGCATTATTTCTACCAACATATTTACATTTTCGTTTCGTATTTCCTCATCCCCGTGCTGCAAGTCTACAAGCAAAGGTGTTGGTACTACCAGAAATAATGTATCTTTTTTCATTTTTGGATGTAAGAGCTATCTTATTTTTCAATTCCATGTACATCTTATGTAAGTATCATTTGAAGAAGTATATACGTCGATAAATCACCACACCATCATTATCTACTACGCTGATATAATCTAACGGATCTAAATCATTCTCAATAACACTTTGCTTGACTCCCTTAGCTTTATTATCCCAATCATCATTACATTTACACAATACGCCTTTGCTCCAGTACCATAGAAACACGCTATCGGAATGCCAGCAAATTCATCTTTCATTTTACCCACAATAGACTCATTCCATTCAATACCTTGTATGTTTCCGAGATTGAAATTGGACGTATCGAAGTTATCGGTATGTCTTTTAATTTCGTCATAAAATTCCTAACATAAATTTTAATGTTTAATTTCTCGGTGTCTGTATACAGCAAAGAAACCGCATTGCCATAATTCCGTTTTAAAAACTGGTAATAAAAATCATAGATCACAGTATTTGATAAATCTAGAATAACGAATCCAACGTAAACAGGTTTATCATATTTATCCAAAACTTTATCCATTTCAACGGCAATCAGATTTTCAGAAAATATTGCTAAATCTTTATAATTTGATTTTGCCATATACCTTTCAGACCCACTTTTCTCCCAATTGTTTCCCAGTGGCTAATTTACTTAATGTCTACTCTATTGTCCACATTTGCCGTACTCTTACCAAAAACACTATTAACCATTAATTTTAAAAATCCCTTGTCAGACCTTTCAGTTGCACTATTTCGCAATCTTATACTTAGGTCCACGTAAGGCCTTAGCCAAGGAGACTGGCGAAACGAAAGTACTCTGTGAATGTTTGTCAATTGTAATACCTCTAACGAACATTATTTTAAATTTCTATAGCGTATAACGTATCTTTCTTAATTGTACAAATTCGGAATCAGTTTTTATTTTTCGTCTTCACTTTTGGTGGTATGATCGATTACGACTAGAGGGTAGATCATTATGAGCATAATGTAACTCTGATGGATATTGTAAATCAACTTCTAAAACATAACCGAATTCTGATTCATCATTAATACCAATCACATTGAAATTTTGAATATCGTGCAAGGAAAGTCACTTGAAATCACTATGGGGAAAGTATTGACGAATTCTGTGACCGTAAAGATTGGTCGCCTCTAAGTACGTGATAAACGAATCTGGTTTGCTGGGATCGTAATTGGAAACAAATTTATCGTTGGAAATGGATTTTTTTCCTACACATATGCTAATACTGCCACGAATCCCATCTCTGAAGAAATGTAACATATCTATATCCGTCAAAAGTTGTAATTCCACAAACGTGGTTTTCAACATTGCATCCCAACTTAATCTAGGAGTTGTGTAATATTGCGCTGTATCTAAGGAATAATGTCGAAGCACGGCGTCCTAAAATTTTCAAATACATCTATTAATCGCTAGACATCACAATTCAAGTAAACATCCTAGTAATCATCTAAGGTGTGTCATTGAAATGCGTTCCATACTTCACTCGCTCGCTAATAGCCGCGCAGCGAAATATCTTTACCTCTCATTATGACAAAAAATTCATTTTGAGATGATAATCAACGTTTTTCTAATTTTTCGACTGTATCCAAATAAGAATATGGAGATACACTTTTTGCCTTGTCAATCGGAATATTACCTCTCTCGCAAAGTATTTTTCAAGTTCAACACATTGAACATCACCTAAAGTTTAACTAAACTTATCTAAAGAGGAACTTAGAAATCTATAGCTATCCAGGAAACGCAAACGTAGGTGTACCTTGTGCACTTTACCAGACTGGCCAGCCAACTCATCCACAACTATCTGTTTACCAAATGTAATATATTTTTCTTTACTTTGAGCGATCACATCAATGTTCTCATTATTTAATGCTAAGTCTTTAACAAGCAGATGGGAATCATATCCTGTTCAATTATGAAAAAATGCAGTTACGAAGGACAGTAATTTATAATTCAAGTTGCATATTGAGTGAGCCGCTACTCGACACATACACGTAAGATGAGAATTATCTCTTACTTTACTGTCATCGTTTTGAAAAATTTTCTTACAAATAAAACAAGTAGTTGCCCCAACCAAATCTCTTCCTTTTTCTCATGTTAAACCATCCATTGGCATAGGATGTTTTAAATGTTCATCATAAATGTTCATTACATCCCGCTCGAGTCTCCGCATAAATTCAACGCCGTAATCTGGACCACGATAAAGTTCAAATTTCGATTTAGCTGTCATTAAAAGAGCATTTTATATAATATGCAAATGAATATGCTTCATGCTCGCACGTTTTCATTGTATACTTATCGTTACGGTCTCGCTTTACTGTTTGAAGCGGTTTTAAAACGCTCTGAAAACAAGCATAAATTACAAAAGGCATCTTCAATTGCTTTTGATAATTTTCAAATTTAAGAGTGTTGCCCGGCACAACCCTCCCTAATTTGTAAATTTTTAAATCCTCCGTAGGAAGTTTTGCATTCAACTTATTGCAATCAAATCTAGTATGTATCCATAACTGCTGTTCAGTACAAAAATATTGCAAGCAACCGTCATAAGAGTGAGCTGCTTTTTCAACTTTTATTTGATTCGCCAATAATCGCGAGAAGTTTTTAATCCAGCAGTAATGACTGTTACCCCCCTCATCATGAAGCAACAGTAAATTCACATGAGCTGGTTTTTTATTATTAGAAATATATAGAGGTCCAATAACTTCATATTTTTTTCTACCTCCTTCCATTGTAACCTCTAAACCGTAAACATCAATTGAAACCCCATTTTGAGATTCAAACTTAGAAATATCATTGAGCTTAACTGGAAATATTATACCTTCAAAATTTAGTACATCCGCATAATTTTTGTACGAACTCGTTCTGTTGGATGGTCCCTGAGGAACACAAACTGCAGAAATTTCAGCCCATCCTAAACAACATTCATCATCGGTGTGTGCGTTTATCACACATTTATTATTCGCAACCATATGAGGAAGAGGAATGTACAATGACGCACGTAACGGATTAAATTTACAAATATTCACTTCTGCAAATAGAATATTCATAAGTGACCAATCTGAAATTTAAATATTAGTATTTGTCAAGTGGTGTATATATATACATACCTGAATCTCGTTCTTGAAAATCGCTCACTTTTTCATCTAAAACCGCGACAAATTCATCATACACATCACAGATACTGCTACTAATGGTGAAAACTACATTTTTGGAATTAAAGGATTTAATATCTTCCTCATTTTGAGATTCCAACCGATAACAACCAAATACGTCAAAATGAACTTTGATTGTAAAGAATTTGTTTAACTGAATTTGAATTAAATTTAATATTTTCTGTTTAATAGCAGACATGAATTCACCAAGATGTATATGATGTTCTTTCTAATCTAATACCTTGACATCATCATTCTTAAGGGGAGCTGCAACAGCAGTTTTATGACGATTTCTCCGCAAATGCGCTTGACAATATCTCCTAGGCACATATTCACAACAGCTCTCACAATAAATACGAGATGTAAATTAAAAGTTATATTAACATCATCACTTCCTCCCTCATCTTACCTCCTGCGAGGAACGGTCATCTACATTACCGGTAGTGACTCCATTCAACACACCTAAAGTATAACTTATATTTCATTAATACATTTAATACTTCACTTACTACTTGTCGACGGTTGATCTTCACTGACCACGCCATATCGCCTATTATTTATAAATATTTCATTTTTATCGCATGGTCATCGCGTTGGTTAATGGGTCTCTCTTCATCGTCAACTCGTATGATATGGTTCTTCAAGTCTAAGGTGAAGCCAAACTCAGACATTATATCCATACCCAATACGATAGGTTCTTGAAGATCATCTACTAGCATGCGATGTGTGCACTTCTTACAACCGATATCAATAGCTGTAATAACTTCACCATGTACGGTTGCATGGTTTCCTGCATTCTCAACAATGTTTAGTTTCACTATTATCTTCGTTGATCCTGTATCTAGCAGGATTATGCAATTCTTCCCAGCAATTGTTCCATTCATGTAAAGGCTATCCAGTTCATTTTTAACGATGCCACTTGGGTGGTTGCTTCCTAGTGTTTTGTATTATCATCAGGATTGCTCATAGTATCTTGACAATTTTTCTGTATGTGGGCCTGTTGCTGCATTTCCTGTATCGTAGTTTACATTCTGTCGGCTTTTACATCTTAATTAATCTTAGCACTATCTCTTCTAAAGTTACAGAGTTAGCTTTATCTTTCTTAATGGGTCACACATGAACATGGGCCTTTGATGCTTGTTTGGCTACTTCAAATGCCAGTGCACTAAGCCAATGTATTACCAAGGTTACGCGGACGTGCTAATCCAAGTACCTGTTGTGTTTTAGAATCCCAAAGACCATCCACAAATGTTTACACTCCAATTTATTCAATAAAACTTTCTTGATCTGTTGGGTATGATAATCCTTCTAGCCGCGCAATTTCAGTTTTGAATTCTTGCAGTTCTCTCCAAGCTCTTCTGTACACGATTTTTTAACTAGGCACAGTAGACCTGTTGCAGATGTTTATCTCCATATCGCATTTCCAATCGTGAAACAAGGTAATCGAAGTTATTCTATAGATAATTCGGTATTATTTGTAGGATGTCTAAAGCATCACCACATAGAGATACTAATTAAGGCGGCTGCCTTTTTTTCGATTGTCCATCCACTCGATGTTGCCGCTACCACAAATTGTTTATCGTAGTTGACCCAGGATCTCTTCCATCATACGAGGGTACTTTAATGTATCTTGCCATGCCATTTTCAATAACAGGCAAGTGTTCAGCTTGCTGCACATCCATTTCTGTTAATTGTTAATGAGGAACCGTGGGTACTTCCATCTTAGAGATGCTGACTTCTTTATTTACGGTAAGGAAAAAATCTTTTTAATGTTTCCGTCACACTTCTTAGTTACTTCCTCATATTTTGTTACCATCTCATTGGTAACATCTTCTATTTCTTGTGTTAATTTATTTTGACTTGATTTAATTTCTTCCCGTAATTTATTTTGATTTGCAATAATTGATAAAATTTCTTCTTTTAATTTGTTTGTAATTTCTTCTTTTAATGAATTTAGGCCCGACTTAATTTCATTTTGGAATTTATTTTGATTAAATTCCATTTCCTCATTTAATTTGCTGGTAACTTTTCCTTTTAATCCATTTCGGGCTGACTGTAATTTATTTTGGCTAGAATTAATTGATAACATTTCCTCTTAAAATTTAACTTGATTCTGTTCCATTTTTTTTATTAGAATCCATTTTGTCCTGCATCTTTTGCAACATTTTCATCAACTATTCCATTTTTTGTTTTTTGACGCTTCTTATCACTTGAATGTAAAACATTTGACATTAGCTTTTAATAAATAATAGCCTACGAGTTCACGCTTCTAATAACAAACCTCACACCTGACACCAATATAACAAAGCTAGTTAATTGTTTTAAAATTTTTATCTACGTTCACTAATAGTAGAATGATTTATATACCTTTCTGTATTTAATATTTATTTCACCATAGATTAGCAACAAACGTTTATATTTCTAGTTATATATATTTATATTTATATTTATATTGAAACTAAACTAAGGGAATTTAATCTATTATTTACATAGATAGGAAAAGATCCAGAAAAAGGAAGGAAGGGTATAGAATATTAGTTATAATAATGATATAATAAATTACTGACCTAGAATTTAATCGACCGATATTGATTACCGCAATGAGTCATTTGTGATTACATCATCTACTTTATTATAAGGAACATGCTGGATGGTTCTAGAATGCTCCGTTAAATTTTTATTGCTTCTAATTTTTATTACAATATTAAGCTACTGAATATTCAGATTTCGGTAATATCAAGTCTTATGTTAAAAGACCTTAACAAGAAAAAGCAGTAGAAACAACCAAAAAAATGTTCTTATACAAAGGGCAATAATAATATTTACGGAATAATAATATTATAAATAAACTGAAAATACCTAAAGGATTTACGAGTGACTTTCTTAAACGCAGCCTTATTAAATAATTAGTAATCACTTAAATTTTAGTTCAAGGTTACTAGCTATATAGTTAATAAGTGGATAGGTAATTAAATCAATATGCGTCAATATTGCAATGTATGTGAGGAACTAAAATACACTGGAAACACTAAAAATGTAAATTCTAAAGGCAAAAGTCACATGTTAATCCATAAAGGAAGGGAGTGCGTAGTGGCAACAACGCTGGGATGACCTAGGAATGAACAGCTTATTGTAACGGAATTACCAGTATACCTATAGAATATCTGGGGTAGTCAAAATACTGATCATACATAAAATTAATAAGGAGATATTTCGCTTACTCCTCTGAATAGGTCAATAATAAGGGACGTTTTACATTTATCTTAAGTTAAAATATACACGTATATTTCTATCGGAACAACCGAGTGGCCTGACCAATATACGGTAAAACAGTAAATATATATATATATATATATATATATATATATATATATAT
>JAHWXV010235798.1:0-19206 GCA_024586415.1 Phrixothrix hirtus | reverse complement strand
CACCAAGGTCGATGTCCGCTATTACTTTACGACCAAACGCCTTTGTATTAACCTTTCTAAGTTTTATAATTTTATAGGCTTTTCCTACCTCTAAATCTTTAATTTTGATAATTGCGTCTTTTTCCATTTCTCCAACACTATTCAATTTTAATAGATCCATTTTACAGGTGACGACTTTGCTGCCGTGAACTTTCTAACTTGAGGAAATACTCAGTTATGTACAGCAAGTTACTAAAATAATTTTACTTCAACAAGAGGTCGTTTCTCAAATAGTGATGTGTATATAAACTATTCGAAATAGTATTTTAAAAACATATAAAAGGGATTTGAAATATTAAAGATTTCTATTTTAAATTTTGAATTATTAATAAGTAGCGACCGCATCGCGTGGGTGTAGAAAAATGTTTTGTCGTAATATCGCAAGTAATTGAAGTTTTATATTAATATAATTTACAATTCTTTAATTTAGAAAAGTAGCGATGCGTCATCAGCAATTGCAAGACTTACAAAACAAACGGCAAATATTGATTTAGTAAGTAATCATCAATTTGCATTGAGCTTGATCTAATTTACTACAATTCTATTTAATTTAGCAATACGAAGATTGGGATTTTGATGATGATGCTGCTGCTGCTGCAAAACTAAATTTGCTAAAAGTTAATAAAGTAAGTAATCAAAGTGTTGTTAAGTTAGTAAAATTTACCACATTTCTATTATTTAGTTAAAAAAACTGAAAATTGGGATAATTATGAGGAAATTGGCAGCAGGTCATCCTACAATGCGCGCCAATTCGCGCAAAGTAAATTGGTTTATTTGGCCATAAAATGGGTAAATGGAAAAAACCAAGCAAAACCGAAAGAAAGAAATACAAATTTCAGGAGAGGAGAAGGTGGCAGGAACTATTAATTAAAAAAAATATTTAATTCGTAAGTATTTTTTCTTTGTGCTCACTTCCTCCATCTGTTAATATCTCTAAATTGATTACAGAGAATCAGACAGAAAGAAACTAGTTATTATTAATTTAAGCTAGTTTTTAGTTTATAATGTACATAATATATAATAATATAATAAACATTTTAAATTAAAATTAAAGCGTTACGTTTTCTGCTTAAAAATACTTTATTAAATAAACTCCAATTTGAAAGCGTCACAAATAAATTTTCAAAGACTGTCTGACTGTTTCTAAAATCAAACTTAGATTACAATTTCACTTAAAACAACAAAAATTATGAGAGAGTTTTCTTTCAACCATTTGTTCAAAATTAATTAATTCTCTAAAGCACAAACTAAATTTGTAGATTTATAATGATGATTTAAACATCTAACTGCAACATTTTCACTCCTTGATTGTTTTAAACTAGGACAACCTATATCATACATATTTATGATTTGTTTGTCATTAAAAATCTCTTCTAAAAACTTTCCTTTTTCAAATCCTTTAACATATAATACGTTAAAATTTGCCAATGAATTACGCAATTCGTTCTTATAATGATGAAAACGTAAGTGGCCACTGTCCTATAATAAACCGTGATGGAAATTTTTCAGGTACTTTGCACATTGTTTTACATTATCAGAAAACGAATTGTAAGAATAAGGCGGTTTAATCAGAAACATCTGCAGGCTAAAACCGCTTGTACATAAAGTTACAATTTCTTTGGGAATCAACTAATATTAATTCCCCTATATCCTTGTACATCTACTACAGCTGAACTTTGATTCATCTTTCCGATAATAATTAAATTGCTAAGCATTTTTTAACTTGCAACTGATATTTATATAATCTAAAGTCATTTATTACGCGCAAGTATTTTTGTAAACCCATAAAACTAAATTTCAATCCATACTACTGCATAAACAATCGAAATTATTCTCACATTTCGTTGCAAATTTCCTGTTCGCGTTTATTTTGAAATCTAAATGCACCACGTACGCTTAAACTAAATAGTTGGCAAATTATCTTTGTACTTGAGCGCGATCTCCTGCTGTTATTTACAAATAAACGCGTGTAGAAGTTTAAAATGGATCATTAAGATTCATATTACTGAACATTTGACATATTATCTTTGTAAGCGGTTTTCTGCTATATACAAATCAACATCGCCGCCACGTGTATTTTAAAATTTAAAATTTAAAATCGATCATAAAACATTCTGTTAAAGTATTGTTTGCATATGTCCGGATGTTATTGGCATATCCACGCGTTTGAAATTTAAAATAGAATGCGCCATAGCAATGCTAAACTAAACTTTTCTCAATTTATCTTTGTATGCGGTCGCGCGGTGTGTTGCTGTTGCTTCTAAGTTAACATCTTTATCTGAAAATTTATTCAACTATTACTTCTACAGGAAATTATTTACACACTACACATTTATTATCTTTGTATGCGGTCGCCGCGTTGGGCCCCCTATTGTTTCTAAATTAACATCTTTATCTGAAAGTTTATTCAGCTACAACTTCTACAGGAAATTATTTGCACACTACACATTTATTATGCATTTCTATTTCAACAAGTCTTTTGCTAAAAAGAATACTACATTTATACCACTATGAATCTAAATTATTTATTCGCTGTCACTATAATCTACTGTTATGTCGAAGAAGGGATCCAACACATACAAAAATTTCTTCAAATTAGTCTCAATAAGAGACCTAAACCAATTTCTGGCCGCAATCATTCCCTGAAGATAAGACTCGGATAAAAGCTCGCCATTATTATATTTAAACACCAACCCAAGACATTCTCTAGATGTATGATTAAAATAAATTACACAAATCCCCTCGTTAGCCGCTTGATTTTTAGCATCTTCCTTTAACACTCGAAATTTAGCTTTACGCATTCTAACTGCACCTGTTCTGTGTACAGCCGGCGTAGTCCAATTTAATTTCGCATAAAATGAATTCCGCTTTGGCTTTTACCTAAGATTCATAATAACTTGCCCTGTAACCCAATTAAATCTACAATAAGAAAATTATTTGTATTTTCCACACGCCATTTCGTCAACCTGGCAGCGAGGCTCTTCAAAACATTTTTCCTCGTAGCAATTCGACATCTTCTTCATGCTCCTAAACAACACATACAATAATCCATTTATTTCATTTCAAAATACTATTGCAATCACACTTACCCAGAATCATCCGCCGCGATTACAACTACAACAACTGCGATAAACAGCCAAACTAAAGGCGCTACAATCAACTAACAAACAGCGCTTATAACTTAAGAAAACTGCATACATATCCAATATACGAACCGAAAACGGCAAAACTGCAAACCCACCGCAAGCACGAGATGGAAGTACGGACGCCTGCACACCCTCCGCCCACAGATAGAGCTCCATAACCTCAAACTTTCGCCTCTACTTGACAGGCGTCGACAATTAAAACCATACACCCTACCACCCCCTACGATAGGTGGCAGCACTATCTACCGATAGCTACCTACACTTGCACACTTATTCGCACAGATGGTAACACCATTCCCGCCATTTTCCGCAACTTCCACCGCCCAAACACAGGTGGCAGCACCTACACACCCACCTCCGCTATCTTGCGACAGATAGCGCGTCGCGGAACCTAATATTGATATTATCTCCATGGAAATAAATAAAGATAAACCCATTTGCGGTCCAGACCCACCTTATCTATAACTACTATGGTATTTAGATATTTGCGACAAAATTTCTTCTAATACTAGAAAATATCCGAAATGGTGTGTCTACAAAGATATCATCTATAAACATTTCTTTGATAAATACTCAGAACTTGATCGTCAACTAAATTGCCAGATGGTCTTTCCCAAGGATGCTCGCTCAGCTGTTTTAAGAGAAAACCATGATGTACCTACTGCGGGCCACGTCGTTGTTTTTAGAACTTTCAGTAAGGTTGCAAAATGATATGACTGGCCCAAGATGCATAGCAATATAGCGAAATATGTTCGAAATTTCTCGGTGTGTTAACGACATAAGGTAGAACAAAAAGCTCCTCCCGGTTTGCTCGCCCCTCTCGCTCGCCCTTGGCACCCCTGGAAAATCTTAAGCATGGATTTTGTTGGTCTTTTGTCCCACTCCTCAAAAGGTTACCCATATGTACTTGTTGTCTTAGATAATTTCACAAAATTCGGGTTGTTATTTCCTCTCAGAAATGATGCGGCATCTTTGTTGGTTAAGACTGTCGAAGATAACGTTTTCTTGTTGATTGGAACGCCTCAATATATTGCTTGTGATAATAGGGTGCAATTCCAAAGTCGGTTATTCAAAACTTTATGTAGGATTTATCGCATAAAGCTTCTGTTTACGGCTAAATACCGTCCCCAAGCAAATCCCGCAGTGCGTGTTAACCGCGTTATGATATACCAAAAACGATCATCGGTCATCGGACTACAATTTAAGTAAAATTGGTTATGCTGTACGAACTTCAAAACATGAGGTCATAGGTTCGACTCAGTATTTTGCAATGTTTGGACGTGAACATGTTCTACATGGTGACAGTTTAGGTTTACCTCCTCAGGATGGCGAATTGTTGGCTGATCCTGATCGTACGATTAACAGTGGCGATAAGAACTATGATTTATTCTATAACAATATCAATAGACGACTAAGAAAGGCTTATCTTTGGAATGCGCGTGCCTATAATATGCGTCAACGTCCACTGTCTTTCAAAGTTGGTGACTTGGTGCTACGCCATAACTAATGTATCTCTGATGCGATGGCTTACTTTTCTAGAAAATTAGCTCCGAGGTACATTGGTCCTTTTACGATAGGTCCTAAACGTTTTCCTGTTACGTACGAATTGTTAGATGCTAACGATAAATCTGACGGCATTTGGCATGTTTCAAATTTAAAACCTTATGTAACTACAGAAGGCGAGATTCCCGAATAAGACTTTCACAATTTTGACTTGACATCACTTATTATTTTTTGGTTTTGGATATTTTGATTTGCTTTATTACAAATTTAGTTTTTCCATAATTAGACTTGGGCTGTTTTGTATTCTTCAGTGTTTAGGTTATATATTGATAAATTAAATACAATTCTTTCATTTTTAGAATGAATACTTTTAGAGTCCTTAAAGGTTATGATTCTTTTAGATAATCTTCTATTCTCGACATTTTATGTGTTAGGGCCGTTTTAAATGATCCGATTATGTTGAATTTGTGTAATTCATTACATCTAGCTATCACTACGGGAGTATGTATAGACAGATTTGCGTTTTATTCGGCCTTGGGATTCATTGCCTTTTGATTGTACTACTTCTTTACTTTTAATAAGTTATTCCTCACTCTTGCTATTACTGTTGCCTTACTTTCGGTAATTATTTAGTTTTTTTCAGGGTGTGGAGTCGACGAGCTTCATACATCTTTCTGATGATTTTGTTATAGGTTTAGCGAATTGATATGATGACGTTCTAGTCTGTTTAACTATGATGGCGTTTTTTTGGTACTCACTTTCAATTATGAATTTAGGCCTGCGTATACAATTTTGTGATTCGTCGGATCAGCAGCTGTTTTGGATTTTTTCGTAACCTAAACCTCATACTCAGTACAATTTGGCCTTACTTTTGGTTTGCGACTATTTTGTCGCAATTTTATTTTACACTGTTGGTTTCTTCATTAGTTGTCTAATCATGTATTGCTAATTTATAGTAGTCTACATTCGACGTGCAGCTGTGACGATAGATTTTTTTGTCGATTTGAAGAGGGCACGTTATATAATTTCTCTCGATTCAATCAAAGTTACTCGTGTTACAAGATTTGTTGCGTTTTGATAATCTCTTCTTATGCGATGTACTGAGTAATGTTTCTCTTCTTCGCTAATATTTAGGTGTGACTCTTTTGGTTATATTAAAATTATTAATTTAATTTTGATTTATTAATGTACAAAATTTTCCGTTAAGTATAGTTCGCTGCTAAACTATAGTTATGATTTCTTTGGTGGTGGTTTACCGAAAAACCGGTTTTATTTCCTTTCCGCCGGTTTTTCGTTTTTGCTAAGTGGGAATTTGTAAAATTATTTTTTCACTTTTAGTATTTATCTGATAATTAGATATTTTATAAAATTAATGTAACAATTTATTTTTATAAATTTGGGTAATTATAGAATTTTCTACGTATTTTGTTTAATTTTAAATAAGATATGCTCTACGATTATTTCGCTTTCGATAGTGGTTATTGTAAAGATTAAAGTTCAATTCTTCAAGTATTGTATATTTTGTTAATTCCCTAACGGATGTCTATGTGTGTAGTATGTTTGGTTCCTTTCTTTTGAGTGCATGTGCGCGATCGGTGGAGGGACGTTTTCAATAGATAATAAGGCAGACGATCCGTCGAAGGTCGTGTGAAGCTGTGAATTAAATTTCAAAATTTTTAGTTATCTGTTGTATTCTACGAAGCAACACTATTTTTGAATTTATGTTTGTGCCGTAGTTTGTTTTAATGACGGCAAGTAGGTAGACGCATACGAATTGTTAAAGTAATTTCGTATGCGGAATGATGTTATGTATTTTCTAATGGGTTCCTACTTGACCACTTTTGTGTAGTTACTACTAATTTCAATTACGAAACCTTCAAGTTGTCGGCTCGTTCTATTACTAGAGATGGAAGTTGCCCGCTCGCGAAACATGTGTTCCATTTCAAGGAATCAGGCGAGCTATTTGTCTTGCTTTATGGTGGATAAACCAAGTCAGTCTTTATCTATTATTTAAAATCCGACGTCGTAGTATGTTACGTTGACCTTGGAGACAACATGTTATATTTTGGTGGTAACGAGTTTTTACTTTCTATCGCTACGAGTAAAGGACATCGCTTTTCGTTTACCTAAAATTAAATAATTTATATAATTATTGCATCCAGAATGTTTATATTTAAGACGTTGCAATGTGGTTTCTAGCATACCTTTTGCTTAGGGAAAATTATGTAATTCGATTTACTGTATAATAATAACTAATTGCGTTTGACTGAAAGTTATAAATTGTCTAAAATATAAACTTGTTAGTTACGAAAATTATACTTACAGCTATTCATGCCTATTACTTATTTAGATGTGTTTCCTTAACTTAAACGCTCATTAATATTTAATCCTAATGATAAATATTTACAGTCCTTTTATCTATTTAACTTTATTGATATTAATTTCATTTTATATACAGTATGTTACGTACCAAGTTACATTTGCAAATGAGAATGTGACACGGTTTTGAATTTGACTTTATATGTAAAAGTTATGTATTTTATGAACAACTTAAATTCTATAAGTTATTGTAACAGATCTTTTATCAATTATTTTTGCTGTCAAGTTAATGCTATTTTTAGAGGTTGTGTTGGAATTACATATACTTTATGACTTGTCGATAGAGTAACAATAAACAATTTGCACGACTTCGACGACGTGGTATTTGTTAGCTGCTTTAACGCTGACTTGTCATTTTACGTTGTCAACAATCTTGAAGTTAATTTACTTACAGAACTTACTTTATAAATCTCATTACTTTGGTTATGTTCTACGTAATTGTAGGTGCAAGAATTGTTCATTGGTGTAGTTAGTAAAGTTATTTTATTTAATCGTAGGACGCATTCCCTACGATGGTACATTCGGTTGGCCCAGAAACCGATTAAGGGCAAATATTTCACTTAACTCAGATTAATACACGGCATATCGCAAGAGATATAAATCTTATATTGTGTAGATCTTTTCCTACTATTTTTATTGTTTTGATTGGCGTACGCGCAATAAACGTTTTTGGCATAATCTGGCATTATCTATTGTGATCTTTGCTTTCTTTCAGGTTAGTGTAGCAAATATATGTGAGAACCTATATAACAGTCGCACGTTTTGTCTTATGGGACGTGTAGATGATTATCAAGTACATTCGACTGGCACCCTTTCTAACTTTTACTTTCTTTTCTAAATTGGCAAAATAATTAAGACAGAGGTAAGGTTATGTGTAGCACTAATACTCACACTACTCCACCGAGTTTTTGAATTGTAACTGGTCGACGAATTTTAGGTGGTCCAAAGTTTTCTTGATATTTAAGAACCAACCTAATTCCTGGTATTTATTGTGGTCTATTCACTTAATTTTTGTATCTATAAAAAGAAGACGTCACATCCCCTTTTATTATATTGCATTCTATACGTATGTTAGTATGCTTCAAATCATTCAAATCAGAAAAATGTTCCAAGTTAGGTTCTAATGTCTTTGAACTAAACCCTTGCATGCATGCTATACTTTCTGTTAGTTTAAAATCAATGCTGTACTTGCTTTTTACTACACATTGCAGAGTATTGTTATTAGCTGTTAATTGAAAGACTTGTTGAACATTCGCTTGCTTGGTGTAGGGTTTATTCAAATATCTCTTGGTGAATTCTTTTTGCAAATAGTCGTTAATTTCATCAAATTCCGTCAGCATTTTCTTTAGTTTACCACCTACTACCGTTGTCTCTTCTATATAATGTACTTTATCATTACCCTTAGTAATATTTATAATAGAATTACAACGGTAAAAACCAACTAGAGCCAACACATATTTACGATTTGATGATAATTCAATTGGAGGATAAAAATCATAGCTTGCAGTGTTGCCTACACTTTCTAAGCTGAATTTAATTGACAACTAAGTCATTTCTAGAAATTATCTCTTATTATATATAACATTATCAGTTTTCATTATAGGTTTTAAGTAAAAATTTGAGACACAGATGTCCACAATTGAAAGTGTTAAAATCCTGTTCCCTCTGATAATCATAGTATATCTTACATCTCTGAAAATAAGCGGGAATCTTCTTAGGCAGTTGCAAATCACAAAAGCTATCATAATAATATACATTATTTCCATGTTTACGATACTCTACCCAATGAGACTACCTACATCGGATTGTTGATCTAAATTAACAATTCCACTCTCTTTAACTTTAGGTTTTGTGGTAGGTAACTTATCACGCATAAAAACGCCTCTAAAGTTTGAAATATGTTTCGTTGAAAATTTTCTCAAATCAACATCAGTTAACGCTCTCAAGGGTAATTTTGCTAGTTTTTGAAAGATGAAGGTTTTAAATATAGTGCTGTCCCTGTCTTATACAGTTTTAAATACAAACCGGACCCCTTCTTTCCTATAGTAATTGGCTCTATCATTCCATTACGTGTACTGGATTTCTCTTGAACCTTTTTTAGCATTCTTTGAATCATTTACAGCTTTAGCAATTCCAGACGCACAGCCACTTAACGCTCCGAGTGCAGAAAGTCATGAAAATAAAGGTATTAGCGAAATTATTCCACTGGTTTTAGGTAATGGCATAACAGATGGTACTTGTACGTTTTTCCTTCCATCTGATTCTTTAATTACAGCTCGAGCTATATTTAGAACTATTTTTATTAAACTGGTAATGCCTTTACCGCTAACATTTCTATTTTTCCTTCAGCGGAATGCTAGCTTAATATTTTTAAGAATTTTATATTTAAATTTAATTAGTTTGCAAGTTCTATTTTTCTTTATCTTTCGCATCGCCCTACGTGACTTCTTGATCTTTTTAAGCTTTTTAAATCCCATTCCCGTTTTTCGTTTTACTTTTATAATTCCTGCAATAGAAGCGTCTTTTGACTTAACACTTAAGTTATTGCTGCCTCCATACGCTATATCATATATCATGTTATTTACAGGCTTCACCTAATTGATCGATTCCTTTATCCTAACGTTTAAGACGTTACTCTAATTTAGTACCTGGTCCACAGAAATTATATCCAGAAAGATGTAAGTCAATGGGCAGTTTATTGATTAAATTGATAACAAAACCTTTACTGCCCTTTCTTGAACTAATGCTTCCTTCTCGCACGTTGTTACAAATAATTATCATGATTTCTTTAAATATCAAATATATTTTATATATTTGAACTATTTAATTTCATTAATTGAATTCAATTATTTACTATTACTCTATGTTCTAACTGCTGCATAACCATAATACCTGTTTAACAGTGTATTCGTTTTCTAATGAAAGAAAAAAGAATGGAAGGCTGAAAATCATTTTAAAAACGTTCACTTCATTTATCCAGAAATGTTTTTCTACATCTTATACATAACATATCTTATCTAAAAATTAATACAAATCTTAAAAATAGCTGGCATTATGCTATCTCTAAATACTTCAATAAGATAGTTTTCGCACCAATTTAGCGTACGTAATAATATAGCATTATGCTGATTTGTTCTTTCACAGAATATTATATTTTGAATATAAGCTATAGATTTAGCTTCAAAACAGGCAAGTTTACATTTTGTTATATGCGTGTTGTTATTTTCAGTAAATATTACAGAATTATGTTTACTACAACATCTAGGAGGTAATGTTGATAATGAAGATATATGCATAACATCATGCCAATTTACAGATACGAAAAATCTAATAACGCAAATTCTAATGTAAAATAGCATTTCTGATTTACTTAAGACTTCAATTTCATAATTAACTATATCATTAGGAGTAAATAGCTCGTTAATTTCATGTTTGCCAAATTTGAGTACAACTTCATGACTATTTTACAACTTTTATTTAAGCAAAATTCCGGATGCATCTAAAGTTAAAGTTATAGAATCAGATATTATTCCAGAAAACATGTAATTTGAAGCAACTTATTCACTGTCACCGTTTCTTGTTACTATTGATGTTTCAGTCTTGTTCACTAATATTTCTGTCTTGATTAATTTTTCCCGAGTTATCATGGATAACCAACCATTCTTAGTTAACACGATTATTTGTTGTTGTTTAGAATCCGATATACATGTACCAATCGAACTATTTGATTTAAATCATAACTAACGCATAATCCTATTTCAATAAACTTTTGATAATTATAATTGTTTGTATAAGCACTTAACTGATACCCAACACAATGTGAAAGATTCTCAATTCTAGCACTTTATTGTGAACTTCATAGTTTCCTATTAATATGATCATAATATAAATTATTAATGTTCTCATTATTTGCAAAATTTATATTCATATTCTTATTTACTCCGATAATATCACAAACATTCTGCATTGTTAATGTAACTGAAGTATCCGGAGGGGAAGCATTCTCATAATCGTTTTCATTTCTGTCTCCAAAATAATGCATGTTAAAAATTTTATAAGATGCAGAATTTTCCAAGTTAGCCATTTTTATTAGACTTATATTCTTCTAAGATGAAAACTGAAGTTATGTGCGAATTGATTTAACGTTCACTTGTCACTAGTAATATTATTGTTTCTTTCTTTATACTATATTCTCACGGCAGATTAACTAACTGACAATTATATAATGGGAGGGAAATAACAAAGAAGTGGAACGGTGAATTAAATCGCATGCAGGTGCCATATTCAATATAAAACTACTAAATATGGTATAATGGAAAAATAACAAAGAAGTAAACTGATTTATTTCAGTCCGTCAATTTAGATCGCATGCAGGTGGTGTATTCAATATAAAAGTACTCCTAAGTAATAAAGAAGTAAAAACTGACTGGTTTCGACATGCACCACTTAAATTACACTGAGGTGGATGTATTCAATGAAAAAAAGCATGGCTCGCGAGGTGTAAGAGGGGAAGTAAAAACTTTGTGTTTATATATTGACATTTCATTCTAAAATACGTTTAAATATCTACTAGATTACTTATTTTCACGTTCAATTTTTATTTGTAAAATGGAATGTTTTCACTTAAAATTCTGTTTTTTCATAGTGTCAATTCGTTTAAATTCAAACTTATACACAGATTCGGCATTACAATTAAAATTCAGTTTAAAGTAACGTTTTCACTTAAAATTCTATTTTACAATTCTACTTTCAGTTTTCAAATTACTTTAAAACGATATATAAAATTTATATTCCGTATATAATTGAACATTTTTATAGCCTCAATTCGTTTAAATTCAAACTTATACACAGATTCGGCGTTATAACTAAAATTCAGTTTAAAATAACGTTTTCACTTAAAATTCTGCTTTACAGTTCCAAAAATAATTCAAAATGTTATTTCAAGTTTTACTTGCAATTTTCAAATTACTTTAATAAGATATTTAAAATTTATACTTGTAAGATGGGACGTTTTTACTTAAAATTTGTTTTTATAGTCTCAATTCGTTTAAATTCAAACTTATACACAGATTCGGTGTTATAACTAAAATTCAGTTTAAAATAACGTTTTCATTTAAAATTCTACTTTACAGATCCAAAAAATAATTAAAAATATTATTTCTAGTTTTACTTGCGGTTTTCAAATTACTTTAACAAGACTTTTAAAATTTATATTCAGTATAAAATGAAACGCTTTAAACTTAAAGGTCATAACAGTTTTCAAATCCTAACTAAGCTTAAGCAATATATACACTAATTAACGTATTATCACAATTATAACTATTTGCGTTAATTACTGTTAAAATTATAACTATCTGCGTCAATTACTTTATAGCGTCCCTTTGACATCCAACATCTACTTCACGAAAAAACATGATAAGCAACGACTTCTTCTTTCTTTCGCATTCTGTTTGAACTAACTTAAATAAAATCTCTTTCCATTTTCCTAACACTCTACTAAACTTAAAAATCTTAAAATTTTTCAAAGTCCTAACTAATCTTAAACCTTTCCTGATTCTTTCATTACAATAATAACTGCATACCATTAATACCTACAAAACAGTTATTACAGCTTTTCTTTTCTAACTTCATTTTTTCCTTATGTTCAAATATTCTATTTTTCCTATTTATTAATCCTTTGACGGCGCGCCATTTTATATTCTATTTTCCATTTTCTTGTTCAAGTGTCGGCACGCCATTTTGTAATCCATTTCTAAATACTTAATTGTTGGCATGCCATTTTCTATATTCATATCATGTAAACAGGGCACGCTCATTCTCTTATTATTACATACTCTTTACTACTAACAGGCGCCATTTTATAGTTTAACCACGCCTACTTAGATGTTGAAGCTGATTCGCCCCGTTTCCTTCTACCCTAAATTCATCTCTCTCATACTATGGTAACCCCACTCTTCGAACTCACTCTAACCAAAACTCGGAAATTCGGTAATTAGGCCACGCCCACAGTTTCTTTCTCTTTTACACACATATACCCACACTCTATTTCTCTCACTCACTCTTCTTTACTTTATATTAATACGCGCTAAAAGAAAACTCGGGTCAGGAGGTAGAAAACACGACCTTGACCCTCAGGAAAAACCCCACCTTGCCCCTCCCCTATCAAGAACGTCAGTTGTTTAACTGCTTACATGCAAATGTATTTACTAATTACTAATGCTAATTACAGCCGTAGATCAACTTGAAGTAGTTACAATTATATCAGGAATACGCAAAGGCGATGTTATAAATCGGTTCTCAACCTTTCATATAAACAAAATGGTTGGGGTTCCTGGATTATATATTCAGCATTATTAGCGACTTCATTTGATTGTATTCTTGACATTGTTTTCTTGATCCGCGCTCCATATGTTTGTAAATTTTGGGTTCCATTACAACGTTAAACTTTTTTAAAGAAATCACTAGAAGTGACTTGATTGAAGTAAATCAATTTTTATTCGGCTCATTACGTTCCTGCAATGTCTTTCTAACACCTACCATTGTTCTGTGAATATAATTTCATTAATTAATATGTAGTATTAAATCTACCAAAACAAAATTTCTTTTTTAAGTTATGTAAGAACGGACAAACTCAAGCTAGCTATATCGGTCTATAAGACCTATTGCAGATTAATTTCATAAATACACATAATGCTGAATAGTTTGTAAATATTGTTAGAAAAATTTACAGCACCACACTTTTATGCAAATAACATTCGCAATTGCCTAATTGCCTAATTCACCTTAAATTACAGTTTTATCGTTTTCTTATTTATTTGAAGTCATTAACTTAAATACGTGTTAAAGGTATCACTGAATAATTCACAACTAAAATACTTAGAAGTTAAAATATATGTTTTATTTCATCATTCTACTTAACAAATGTAGGTAATTGTTATAACGATATGACACTTTTGTAAAAATTGTTCACGCTCGTTTTTTATTTAACGTAAGGTAACATTCAAAATATTAAATTTTGCCTAACTATAAACACATGTAGATGAAGTTTTCACTTAAATATTCCCGTTCTGGCCTTTTGGCTCATAGAAGGGACCTATCGATGCGTTAATAATGGTTTACGTTGTTTACGTATATTTACATTACCTTGTGGGATATAGGCTAGATACTACTTCAAAATTCTCTTTAAAGCTTATGTTTATATTGAGTTCTCTAGATTATTATGTTTACATATTTTCGTATGAGCACGAATTATACGTTAAGTAGTTGGGTAAACTTCTTATTTAATAATTGCAAACCAGTACACCCAAAGGAAAACAAAGAAGTTATTTCAATTAGATCATTATACCTGATTTTATATCACATATATTGAAAATAATGCATCACAAAAATATTTTATCTTGATCGTTAACATATTGCCATGTTATTAGTATACTGGGATTAAAATTGGTGAAAGTTTCACACTAATAGGTTGTGCTCATATTGTTAGCTAAAACCTTGTATAAAGAACAGGAAAGAGATAAATTAAAGAAAAAATCTTAAATATATATCTTTTAAATTTGAAGTTACGCTAAAACCATTTTAAAAATTGAATATTGTGAGCATGTGAATTTCTAATAAGATCCCACTTAGCGTATGCCTTTTAAAGTGGACATAAAGGAAAATCAATATGGAAAAATATGCTTTTTGATTACATTTACATCGAAAATAATTGGACATCAAAAGCACGCTCCACCTAATATTATACAGAAGCACCCTATATTTATTCTTCCCCAGACATTCTCCAAGGTTTAAAAAGAAATCAAACACATTGCATGTATTATAACTTGTCGACTTTGCCAAACTAGACGAAAACACGTTTATGTTTCAAAAGCATACCAGTCACTGTTTAGCAGCTAAACGCATGTAATTTTATGTCTCCCTTAGGAATAGCTTTCCTATTATTTTAATTATAAGTAAACTGTATTTTTTGTACTAAACATAATTAATAGACCTTTTGACAATAGGTGTTTAAATTATTTACATCTATGTTGCATTAGCAAAATCAATTTTGAAATTTTAAAAACTAATCGCCTAAATTGATGAATACGCATAGTAGAATTTATAAATTCGTTATTAAAATTTAGTGGAAGGCAGGTTATTAAGCAAAACGGGAATGCAATATTTAATTTATATAAGCTTTGATTAAAAATGTCCGCAAAGTTTCTAAAACAAATCAGAAACACTGTGTTGTTCTAAATTGCCATTAAATCAGATATCTATAATTTCTTGAATTTTTAGAGAAAATTATCCTAGAAAACCTGAAACTTTTTGTAAAATATATTTATTAATAACTCTAAATAAGGCGGTCAACATGTTTCGATAAATTTTAGCAAACCCTAAACAAACGTTAAATTTGTCTTATTTCGTTAACCCATTTAATTAGTTTCCTAATCAGAGTAAAACTATTTAAGAAAAATATAATATATTTATGAAATCTCTCTTATAAAACTTTATCTCAAATATCAATACGTACAACTTCCATTCCTCTCTTTGGTTAATAAGTACTTTAAAATGAGAATTGTAACCTACAAAAGCATTAGTTTTACTTTCTTTTACCCTATATAAAATATAAGTATAGAAAAAGTCATTTTGGATTAAAATCTCGATGTTTAATTTTTGGCGGAAATACGTTTTTAGGTACCCCAAGTCCAAAAAACGTGTTTTTGGAAATTGACATGCCTGTGTGTGTATACGTGTCTTCAATACATCTCGGAAACTTAATATAATAGAAAAACTAAACTTTATATTTAAGTGTTTTACTTTCCTAACACGCCCTAATAGGAATTTCGTTAAAATAGAACTGGATCACCTTGCTTTTTAGATTTTTTGCGATTTTCTTGAAAACGGCCTAAGAATTTTTTTAAACTTGCCACGTTTCTTACATCTAAGATGCTCTATTACGTGAACTAATCGATTTCTCTTCGAAAATTTGTTGAGGTGATTTATCAAGGGAAATCTCCGAAGTTAAACTGAGTTACGTGTATCCAGTTAACTGAATAGGTGTGCTACCATTATCGTTCCCAAAATAAATACAAATTAATTTTTCAATGATTTGCGTCAATTCAAAATTGGCAAGAGAAAGTCGTTTGTTGTTTCAGACAGGATTTTTAATGCTGAATTCACAATTGCCGTTACAAATAAGAAATGCAAGAATTAATGTTTTCTAATTATTGTTGCTCCAAAAACAAAGAACAAGCGTTATCTCATCCCAAACTCAAAATTATATGAATCTTAGCTATTAGCTTTCAATGATAACCAAATAGGTCAACCCTTAGTCAATCTATGTGCTACCAAAATATTAAAAATAATTAAATCCTGTGGGATCGTTAGCTCAATATATGATTAATCATTGATATAAAATGTACTAAATTCCTCAAATAGGAAATCCACTATGTACTCCGCACTAATAAACCTCACATAACTCTTCAGTCCTTGTAAATCAAGATGAACCCTTGTCAATCTTCAAATCTTAGTCGAAGAAATTTAAGTTCAAAGAAGTTCGAATGAAAACTAAGATAATTTGCAGCTAGTTAAAACCGCACAAAAATTTATTTAGGCGCTATTTCATAGTCTTATACCAGATAAAATATAATTAAAAAACCAAATTCAACCTATTGTATTTAAATTCTCAAGCTTTAGTTCGACAGAGAATTTAATTATGGTTACAATCGTACAAATTCTCATTTGAGCTCAAATAGTTAATATAATTTGTTAGGAAGACTTCCCGAAAGAAAGAAATTTATCCTATGGTGATTTTTAATCAAGATAATTAAGTTTATGTTGTAAGATGGTATTTTTTAATAAACTTTTCATCACCTGAACATTTTCGTTATAAATAGGCAACTTTTAGGGCCTATTACAACATTTTTAAAGGTTTTTTTAAAGGTTAGAAGTGCTTCTTTATAGAGTCATTAGCAGCATGTTGTACATAAATTATAAGATTGTAATGAACAGTGTAACGTTGATCAAGTACACAAAGTTAAAGTTAAACTAATTAAACTGGCTAGACTAGTTTAAATATTTTATAAATTAGAGCGCTTCTTACTACATCCTTTCATTAAACTAAAATTAGAAAAAAAAATTAACATCCAACTTAGTTAAAAATTACAAATCAAGGCAGAATATAAAACCAATAAACTGAAATACTTATAAAATGGTATTAACATTCGAGATTAAACTAAATTTAATTCTACACTACATAATTTAAATAAAAAACAACCTACTCGACAATTAATCAAATAAATAATTAAAATATTAATCAAAATAAAAAATAAAATATCGTGCATCAAAGATAGCTACACTAAACAACATCTAATACAAGAATAAACCCAATATAAAATGCAACACTTAAAAGAAGCTATCCTGTGCTGGCGATTTATAAAAACCTTTTTTAGTCCGTTTTCTTTGTACTTAGTCAACATACTGTTTATTACAGTCTTATAACTGATATATACCGGCCTCTACACGGTCGGTAAATTTTTAAGTGAAAAAAAATTTAAAAAACATATCTTCTTCTAGGATAAGGAAGTAAAATCGTAGATCCCATGTCAACCTGATCATTGACGCGTTAAAAGTCCCTACTGACGATGTAGATCCTTCGGATTCGGTAAAATTCCAATGGGTATGGCGGAACGGCTACATAACAGTTCTAGTCTAAGAGGGCCAAAGGAATATCCGCATCACGAATTCTCGGCTGCCAAACAAACAAACAAATAACAGTAATTGTTATATAATATGCTGCAAACTACTCTATAAACACCTGTAACCTTTAAAAAACCTTTGACATTGTTGTCATAGACTCTAAAAACTGCTTATTCATATCTAAAACGTTTAGGCCATGAAAAGTTAATTAATAGATACCATATTACAGAACAAGCTGTATTATTTATATTACATATCGTCATAGAAAAAATTTCTTTCTTTCGGGAAGCTTCCTAATTAATTATATTAGCTGACGGAACAAGAGAACTTAAAAACTCTCATTTCCTTTTATAGGGTGTCTTCGATATTGTTAAATATTTGCTCGTCAAATTACGCGCCGTATGGTATAATCAACAGAGTGGGGAATGTAGCACAATAGAGACCACTTCGGGGAGATTCAGTAGTCATGTAGAACCTTACGTGCGAACAACTTGAGTGCTGTGTACGCGCCTACAATGCAAGCGGTAATCCGCTAGTTACCCGCGCGACCACTATATCGACAGTAATATGGATAACACTACATTGGACAGACCCAAATTCTGCTACAGTACTTTATTGACTAAAACTATTTCAAGCTACTGGATCTACCACGGGAGCGCATCGCACAGGCCGTCTTCGGACCCCTACGAATAACGAAAGTCAAGGACTTGTTCGCCAATCAGTTAAACAGAATCCACGTGTATCCAGTATTTCACAATGATTAATCAATGTTTCGTATTAGAATTTCATCAACGGCCAGATTACCTAGCAACCCCTGTTTCCAACTGGATAGAGCAACTTGTCGCATATCTAATACCTCAATTGCCGTGATTAAGAGATTGCTTCCTAAAAGCTAATTTCAAGAAGGGGAAACATTAATTCGCCTCAAAGGAACTTCGACTTATCTCCACTAGAGCTCTTTCTGCGAAGACAACGTAAAGTGAAAGCCTACATAAATTCCCTGGTGACTGCCGCAAACCTAAAAGCTAAAATTCACAAAGAAATTTCTCACTTATACCCAGGTGTACTTAGAACAGTATCGCCAATGTAACGGACAACATTTAGATGACGTTACTTTTAAACAATAAATCTTCCTGGTTTGAACTTTTTGCTTTTGTCAATAAAAAAATGTGGATTTATTTATTTCTGTCGTATGTTATTTTAAAATATTCAAAGAGTAGTGAAGTAAGTGACGTTCTAGATAAACCCAGGGTGAGGGGTAATGAGGTATGGCGGGGGAAGGACGAGGTAGAGTTTCCCGCCCCCCTGCAGTTTTCCTTTTGCGTGTATAAAATAAGTAGTAAGAGAGCGAGTGAGAGAGTGTGATAGGTGTGTCTGTGTGTGTGAGTGAACTAGAGCGTGTGTGGACGTGGCTGTGAATGGAGTTTTCCGGGTTTTGGTTAGAGTGAGCTCGAAGGGT
>JAHWXV010235785.1:0-12934 GCA_024586415.1 Phrixothrix hirtus | reverse complement strand
AAAATCAATTAAAAGTACTAAACCGACTCGAGAAATTGTGAATCATAATTCACACTGGTAAAAGGCCTTGTAAATAGTGTACATATTAATAGTAAGTTTTAGATAAATAGATACCAAAGCAACCTGGTGCAGTCCCGGACCTAAACTCCGACTTGTAAGCGACCCCATGGTATTAGCAACCCTGTTCCAACCCTAAGAGGCAGGGACACGTTACAGTAGGAGATGGAACGGTTAACAGCGATTCCTGTCGATAGTTTTGAACACCCTCGCAACGTAGAAGTTTAGTCGGCGCTCGTTGGACAGTGGCATGCTTTGAACAGAAGTTGTCGTTTTGAACCATCCCTGCATAGCATGCGCAAACTAGGAACTTCAAAATGATTTTGTTCCGAATCCTTTCAGAATTATTCCATCCTGATCAGTTAGTCCTTTGGAAGCTCCAATTTCATGTACACGAACGTCTTGTACGTCCTGGTTTATGAAACAACAGCACTGTCTTTTGAAAAATGGCCATGACTATTCAGCTGGTCCTTTTCTGTAAACGGTGATTAATATAACTTTTCGAAGTCTTAAGGTACGAATTTGGGTAATAAATAAAGTGGCGGGTGTATCTAGAATCTATGGTGACGAATTTCTAAAATATTTGTTTCTGTATAAGTACAAAAGTGCAGTAAACCTTTTTAGAACGCCAATGATTCTGGAAAATAGCGAACTTGCCATAATTTTTCTAAGCAGGGTGTCTTGCGACATGATGGATATGTGTTGTCAGGTTACAGATGTCTTTAAATTTTGGAAGCATTCGTTTAATTTGATTTACATATTGCGGCTTATATTCGTCCTCTTTAAACTTAATATTAACGAAATATAATTCTCAAAAATTATTACGCACTCTGATAAACAGCGTAACGATCTTTTACGGCCATGTTTAAAGCGTGTACTTAATAAAAATTAATTAGTGCTCCAGTATGTTTTTGTCAGGTCGAAATGATCTCTAGCAAGTGGTAAAAGTTATAAAGCTTTCGCTTACATATGCTTTCCGAAATCAAATGTTATTTTGCAATTTACTTTCGGCTAAAATTATATAACTAAGACATTTAATAATTAATTTAGTCTAATTGAATGGGATCGTAAATAAATGTTTGATTTTCGTAAAAATATTATAGTGGTTACTAGAATATTATATTATAGAAACATGACTGTTTGTACATAAGATTGAAAGTTGCGCCTTATTTGTTTTTCGGAATTTACAGCTCCGCATTTGTATACAAAAGGAATGAATGCTTCATATTAAAAAAAATACCAAGCTAGGGCGGTGTAGTGGTTAACACTATGATCTAGCATTCGGGAGGCCCTGGGTTTGGTTCCCAGAGCCGCCTGCTCTGATTCAGGTTTCGAGTAGTTTCCTGAATCAACAGAGACATCTCCTCTTAGGTAAATTCCGGGCCAGTATTTCCACTCAATCCCATCCCAAATCTCCTTCCAAACCCATCCTTGCCTCTACTTATCCTTACTTCCCATTATTGGCTGAAGAGGGGCCACAAATTCTCCTAAGCAGCCCGCCCCTTTAGGGGGAAATTGAAATAACAATGATGTTCCTTTTTCCTTTTCACATTAAAACTATACGAGAGTGAACTGCCGTGAGAACAAGCCGCATTCAGGCAGTTCCATTTTGCACCTTAGGCCCCTTATTCTCGGATAGGTGGGTCGGGTTTATTTCTTCAGCTCCTGCTCTGCGCAGTGCAATCGCTCCAATTACTAAGTTAGCCCTTAAGCTGAATAATAACAAATTAAAGATGGCATCTATCGTAGCCACTCCGATACGCAACATGACACCTATGGAAGATCCTGAGCCACAATACCAGTCCCACAAAGTCCAAACAATCGTGGTAGAAATCACTAAATACGAACAAATCCAAATAGAATTCAATAACCGGATAATGAACCAACTAGAAGAAGAAAATGCGGAATTCCGTAACGCGATAAATAAACTTAAGGAAGAGTTGAGAAAATACAGAAATCCAACCCCAATACGCAAGATAATGTGTCCACAATGATCAAAACAAACAACTCACTTAAAAGAAACACAGACAACTCATATAGGAAGAGAAAGACGTCGCCAGCAGAAGACGCTAACCCCGCTTTATACACAGACGAAGAGGACTTCATATCCAGTCCGACTTCCGTGGATCACGTCTCACAAAGCAAGGAAACGGACGAATTCCCCCTCATTAAAATTCCAAATCATGCCACTAGAAACAGAAGATTAGTAGACTCCTTCGACGACAATCTTAAGAAGAAAAAGTAGAACAAACCCCCTCTCCGCAACCGGTGGTACTGCGAAATAAATATAGTTACCTTGTGGTCAAGAAAGCTGCAGAAGAGAACTATATCGAAATAGACAAAGCGCACAACCCCAAAGATGGGTGAAACTGTTCACCAAGACATCCGAACAATTCCGAAAACTTACAAAAGTGCTAGATCTCATGGAGGAACCTTGCCACTTCTTTCATTTGAAGGAGGAGAAGGAAATTAAAATTGTCATCAGGGGCTTTCCCACATCTATCCCGTTCGAAGATATAGAAGAAGACCTAAGTAAGCAAGGGTTCCGTTTTAACACAATTAAAAGAATGGGAAACAAAAACAGTTTTCCTCTTTCGGCTAATCAACGCTGTAAAATCCGAAGAGGGCAAAAAAAACTTCGAGATCAATCAGGTTCTACACATTAAAGTTACTACAGAACCGAAAAACGGCCAGCAGCTGCTTCTCAATGCTACAGATGCAAGCTGTTCGATCATGAGGCATTTAGGTGCACCGCACCTTTCAGATGTATGAAATTCGCCGGTCTAATCCCCACTATCACAGCGCCAAAATATTGTAACTGCGCAAAAAAGTGCCCGCAAACCCATTAAACATGAATAGGAAAAAACAAGCTCCTTTCCAAAATTCGAAAACGATCGAAGGCAAATCATACACCGGCACCAAAGCCAACTAGCAACAAGTAGCCGAGGAAGAAAAAGTCCAGAGTAACTTAGAATCGATAATAGAAAAACTCCACATAAAACCAATTCTAAATATAATTGAAATGGTATTCATTCGCAATACCAACTGCTAGAATCGTACTATTGAACGCTAATGGAATCGTGTGTAGAAAACCCGAACTGGTTCACTTCTAATATGAAAATGAAGTCTCAGTTACAGATTTAACCGGAACGCAGATATCCGAAAGGACCTCAACGCCGCTGACTTGCATTCCAGGGCAAGGTCAAGAATAACTCAAATGATAGACAGTCTCATGTGCCACCCAAAATCTCGCTATAAAAGAGCTGGGGAGGAAGCTCTCCCACTAACAGCAGCCGATCCGGCAGTCTTCGCCGCGAATACATAAACAAGGTACGTAAGAGAAATCTGGTTTCTATTTTCAGTTTTTAAATTTACCGCCTCGTTTTGGTACATTATTTTCCTGTCTTTATTTGATACTTTCATGATCTCGTCTTGCTACTGGCTAAAATTTAGCGTAATACAAGACCTTAGGATGAATCTCACTATTTCGTGGCGCAATGTGGTGGAATCTTTACTGCGAATGAAAGTGCTTTTTATAGATATCAAAAAATCAGAGAAATTGATTTTTTCAATTTTGTGACCATTTGATTTAGTAAAATAATATTTTTACAAACATTTTGAAAAAAAACGATAACCAAATCGAAATATAATTTGGCAGAGATGCATTTATTGAAGCGCTGTCGTTATACTATAAAAATCAATGTATGTAGAACCAAGTTAAAGGTCGACGTGGTACTCAAGAAAAGACAAACTCTAGACTGGGACCGCACAATAAAAAGAACCGAAGAGGAGAAATGTGGCGGCTTATCAAAACCATGAGAAGCAAGAGGGAGTCAAACAGTCCAATCATAGCGAATGGTAAACTGATCTTCGACAGTCTTGAACAGACAGAAACGATTGCTGACACTCTGGAGTCACACTTCAAAATTGCTGACCTAGCACTGGAGTCAGACTACATCTGGAACGTAACCAGTATAATTACTATTCCCAACCCAGTACACGTCTCAATAGAAGAAGTGAGTCAAGAACTTAAGAAGTTAAATAGCAAGAAGTCACTTGGGATTGACGACATCCCGAATAGGGCTCTCAAGGTACTTTTCGGCAATCCAATTGAAGAAATAACAAACATATTGAATGCTTCGATAAACCTAGGCCACTAACCTCGCCCTTGGAAGAAAGCGTTGGTCATCACATTACCAAAAAAAGGGAAAGGCCGTTGCATACCGGTAAATCAAAGACCAATTAGCTTACTTTGTTCTCTGGCAAAACTGCTGGAAACCATTGTTAACGAAATATTACAACGCCATCTAGAAGAATGCAAGATCCTCCCACCTACACAGTTCGGTTTCAGGGGCGGCTTATCAGCTACGGACCCAGCAGCCAGTCTGATCAACGAAAGCGCAGAAGCTAAGAACCGCAAACTTTTCGTCTTCAGAGCCTTTATCGACGTAGAGAAGGCGTACGATAAAGTTTGAAGAAAAGGCTTGCTGCTAAAAATGATAAAATACAACATTCCGTTTAGCCTCACAAAAGTCGTAAGATCCTTTTTAGAAGACAGAAGCTTCTCCCTAAATGTGGGAAAATCATACTCATCCGCAAGAATGGCAGAAGAAGGCCTCTCTCAAGGCTTGCCTCTCTCGTCGGTCCTCTTCAACTTGTATGTAACCGACCTACCATCAGCAGTTAGGATCCCTCGAACAAGAATCTTCCAGTATGCCTATGGCACAGCAATCCTGTCCATCGGCAGAAACGCCAAAAACACAGCGGGAGAGCTTAAGGACTCGCTGTTCCTACTCCAGAGGTACTGTGCCAGATGGTTTCGGCATACATGCTTCAAAAACCGAACCGGTAAATTATTCAAGAAAAAATAAGCTAGACAAGATCGACGGACTAGGGAAGTCCATGAAACTATGGATCCAGGTGACCTACTTAGAGGCCACAATAGACCGAAATTTATTCCTCCATCTCCACATCAATAGAAGAGTAGGGTTAGCAAACCATTGCTGTTTAAAGTTATATAATATTCTCGGGCGGCATAGTTGCTTGACTGATACTACGAAAAACGGATAGTCGATGCTATATTCACACCGATACTCACATACGGTGAGGAATACTGGGACCTATGCGCTCCGACGCACACTAGGAATATTACAAAAACGCAGAATAAGTCCCTTAGGCTCATGTCAGGCGCTCCATAGTATTTGGAGAACGAGGCCATTAGAAGAGCCTAGAAAGCTACCGATTTGATAATCAGAGTCACACTTTGAAGAAACAAAATGACAGGAAAGCTGCAACAACATCTTTCGTTAGAAATTCGAGGCCTGGGCCTGAGATTAGCCCAAATATAAGCTCAATTAGTCGTAGGTCTTGCCTAAAAACACATTCTTTGGACTTTCCTAGCCCAGTGTAGCCAAGTATGCATGAATTGGCCAAGCACCGTGAACATGCAGAGATAAACGCGAAGGAAAACAAAAACAAAAAACCAAGTTAAAGTGGAAGGAATCCAAAAGCCGTCATCTTTCGGATTAACTTCAATACAAGACGATCAAACTAACCTACGTATCTCAATAACGAGAATACCATCAAGTCGATAGATGTTTAGATGCCGAATGAAGAACGTCATTTATTTGATGATTTTTTGGACCGGTGTTTCGATCTGATGAAATTCATCGTTTACCGAAAGCGTAATTGTTTAAACTTTTCTGCCAGTATTGAAGATCAAGGGGTGTTTATGATGTACATTATCTTAGTAGATTTATTTTTATGCTACAGGCTCAACAAATACACTTCTCAGTATAAATATATCTAGATTGTGATCCCAGTTGCTGTGACGTTTCAATTCGTAGTGAAAGGTACACGGGGAAGACAAAGAATTTACATTCTACTAGTTGATAGCTTGTTCGTGCGGGGGCAGGTCTTGGCAACTTGGGAGGCTCTTATTTCGTCTGGTTTTGAAGTCGGTGTACCTGTAAAATAATTATTTAACGGGGACGTCGTTTGTGCAAATGACTTCGCTCGGACTTCGGTCATGAAACGAACTTCGGTAGAAATTAATTGACGATCGTTTCGGTTTCCGCCGGTACTAAAAAGGAAGGTAATAGTAATAATTTATTTACAAAATTAAACTGAAATTAGAACATAAATTAAATCAAAATTGTAATAGTTCAAAAATAAGAAATAAAGTAAACAGTTTTCTGACAGCAGACAATAATAGATTATTTACAATTATTTACGTGTGCATGGGGTTTATACGGCTATTGGTATTTGAAATTGTCGCGGAGTTGAAGCGAGTGGTGAGCGCAGCGTGTCCTGTCTCGGTCAAGTCCTGAGTTCCTGATATGTCTCGATATAAGAGTCGGCAGCATGCTTGTACATCTGGGCACGGGCGCGACGTTCTTGGCGGCCGCCGTGTAGATAATTTATACAGAGGACTGATATTTGTTGCGAAGCGTTAGCGTACACTCGCGACCTTATTTGCCACTCAGTATCGCTAAGCGTCTCAACGTTCGGCCTCATTTGCAGACCGATACATAGCAACTCATCTGCAAATGACGGGATGCGTTATACGTCAGATGATTTTGGTGCAGCGTAGTTGTGCATCCGCTATCAATGCATAACTACGCTGACGCACGCTTGGCGTTGTTCACAAATAGTTACAAAGGAACTTGTTTGTGGTCCACCCAAAGGCGATTTTATTGCGGGTTCGGCGGCGGTAACGCCAGGAAGACTCAGTTGCAAGGATTCCTGCGGCTATAATGTTCTACACTCGGTCTATCTTTGTTACAGAGCAACAACAAATTGAGATTCGCTCTAGAATCTGTACATGTAGATCTCTAACATGCGGCCCTTTCTAACGGTTTGTTAATAAGAACGGTATTCAGGATTTTAGCAGGCTTGGCGGGTGCACGAGGCGTCGCGTCAACATCGCTGTAAAATTTAGTCACAAAATAGCTTTACTTTACAGAAAAGCTTTTACGGTTTATGCACCAGACAATATCCCGTATAGTGTTATACGAAGACTAATTTTCAAACGTTTTTTTCCATGTTCATTGGGCCCCAGCAACACATGTCCTTTCACTTCCATTTTAGAGTTTGCAGCGGATATAAAAGTATTTCGGGTGGCTTATTGCCTGTAACATTGCGCACTTTACAAATTTTGGGACTAGGTCCTTTTCAAGCAGTCACGGTAGCACTTTTTACTGTTTAGCAATTATACACAAGCGTGCTGCCTCACGGCAATTGAAGCAACGCATTTGAAGCGCGTACCGTCGACAGAATACACCTTATTATTGCATATGCAAAACATACAGAAATTCAAAGGAACGATTTCCATTAGTATTCCGTGAATACCAATGGCAGACCAGCATTACGCCACTTTCTCCTGCCAAGGAGTATAAAAGGGGCACCCAATCCTGAAAGAATTCTGTAGTTGGTGTGACCACTAGAAGCTTGGGTTAGGCAGATTGAGACCAAGTGACTAGTAGTTGGGAACTATTCGGTGCTTGGAGTAGGCAGATTGAGACAAAGTATCCGATAGTTTGGAGGGCTGAGCCGACGGCATCAGTAAAGCGCCCTCACGAACGCCGATTCGCCGAGGAGTTTCCCCCTGCCCGCTACGGACCACCAGCCCCTCAGACGACAGCGCCGTCTCGACAGCCAACAGCCACCTCGCGCCGCCAGCTTGCTGAGACTAGCAGCCGCCCAGTCAACCTGTGCCGCGCCCGCCGTGAACGACTTGCCGCCGCCGCCACCAGCGTCCGGACGCGCGGCGCCCCGACACAGTAAGTACGCGCATATTTTATTACTAACTATTGACCCCGTTTTACACATTTTCGTAACAAACACTAGACGCTTGATCCTCGTTATCGTGCCCAGTTAACTTGGAATCATACATTAGCAATCAATTAGTTAGGTAGTCCCACATTAAACACTTGATCCTAGTTATCGTGCCCAGTTAACTTGGAATCATACATTAGTTATCGATTCGTTAGTCTTTAAACACTTGATCCTAGTTATCGTGCCAGTTAACTTAGAATCAGCCTTAGTATAGCTCTAGCTAGTTTATTCCCCGCTAGACACTAGAGCTTGGTATCGTGCCAGTAAACTCAAACTCATAGTTATAATTCCTTGTTATTTATACTAGACACTGGAGCTTAGTATTGTGCTAGTTAGCGTAAGAATAAAACATTGACGAGTGCGTGCAAAACTACAGTCCAGCTCCCTTCTTATAAAGAACTAGCTGGCAGTAGCCTTCGCGACATCCGGAGACCTACAAGAACGAGGCAGAGAGGACGTGGCCGTATAGAGCTCGTGAGTAGGTCAAGGGGTAAAACCCCCTTGTAGCACTTATATTTCTTCGATGTTGAACACTGGTAAACTTGCGATGATTTTTCTACGCCTTAGTCGAAGGTGGTTGCGACTGGAGCAGCTTGGCGTGGTCCCGTCTACTTTCCGGGGCTAAGTTGGGCTGCACGTCTGCTACTGTTTGTTTCGGAGCTGTTGTTGGTCGGCTACCGGCAGCTTCTGTGTAGCTCCAGAAATTGCGTTTACGTTCAGCAATTTTTCGGGCTACTGGTGTTAGTTAGGGCCAGGGGAAGTACGAGTACTTCCTGTAATTGGCCGTGTGAGTGCCTGCGAAATTTTCGCACTTGGCGGATATGTGCGTGGCTTGTCCCACTTTGCGGAATGATGTTCGTTTCTGCACTTCGCGCACCTTGGCTTGGCCGCACAGCACACCGGCGAGTTCCCGAACTTCTGGCACCGCTGGCATTGTACTGTGCCTCTCATGCAGTTTCGTGGACTTTCCACTCTAATTTGGAGGGATATTATCGCTTTGAGCTTGTATATTTTTCTCCTCCTCGGAGTTTTATGAAGTTGATCGGCATCGGTTTTCGTTCTATGCCTGTTTTCATTCTTGGAACTGAAAGAGTCTGGAAACCCTCTTCTTCCAGTTTTATTTTAATATCTTCATCTGTTAATGCCCCAGGGAGGTCTCTGATTACCACCCTGATTGATTTTACGTGTGGTAGCCGGTGTATGATATGGTAGCTTCTTTTATTCGAGGTACTTGGTTACACCTCTGAAATCATCGATTTCCTCGGGCTTGATTTTAATGCCCAAGTTTACGTTTTTGGCTGTTGTAATCTTCAAGCCTCTTGCTTTTAGATCTTTAATTACACTGGACCACTCGGCTTTTGATCTCAGTGTAATTGGTGGGATTTTCCGCGACTTCTTCTCTTCTGCCGCTGGTTGCGTCTTTTCAGTTCCTCGGAGGTTGAGGCCGTCGCTTCTTCCCCCACGTCCGATAAAGCTTAGAATTTGTTTGACATTTTTATTTCCGCCGCCGGACTTGATTGTTGCGAGGTCTTGGAGGGTTTCACATTCTTCGCCTTTTGCGGTTTGAACTCGTCTTCTTCCGAGGAGGTGTACTACATTTCTGTGTCTAGTAATTCAGTTGACGCCCTTGCAGCCGCGTTGTCTTTTGGGCAGTCTAGCAGCAGTTTCTCTGCGGCCTGGGCTGCTGCATTTCGATCGTTTGTGCGTAGCACAATTTCAGGGAGGTCCTTTAATATCTTTTCTGAAGGCCGGTTTGGCTTCCTTGGATGGGTGTCGTCCACACATTCCAAGAAACCCACCAACGCGTCGCGCGTCTCGCTGTTAATGTTAGAACCCATCGGAATTCAAGCACTGTTTCGTTAGTTGAATAATTAACTGGGCTGTGTATTACACCCGACCCACCGACTCTAAGAGCAAGAGGCCTAAGGTGCAATACACTTGAGCTGTGCAGAACTACGAACAAATCTGCTTCTATGACAGCTCAACACGATCACAATCTAAACTGCTGATTTTCAACTCGTGAAAGCGTGTTATTTATACTTAAATGTATAATCGCGTTCTTTATTCAGCGAACAGGGATTCGGACGATTTTCTTTGTCTGCTATCGTATCAGTGTGGATAACAAATACATGCGCTTTAACCAACTCGTTTGCAAAACGTGACGCAATGTTTCTTAATACCATTTAATCAGTTTTTACTAATTAAATTAAATTAAATCATTTGAAGTTGTCGTTTATGTTAATTATTATTAATTATCTTGATTGATTTCGTACGGTAAACGGTGATTTATGCGTCAGGTTGTGCAATCTTTATTATTTAACTTATAGCATTTTTATAACAGCTTTTAATTAAGCAATTTTTCTATTTGCAATTTAAGCGAGAAGTGTATACTCGCGCACGGTATTTAACACTTTCTTAAGGTTTATCTGTTTTTATTCAAGTCTTAATAATTACACTTCCATAATCACTAATATAGCGAAAACGCGTAGAATTCTCGGAATTCCATTAAATCGGGTTTCGCGTCATTGATACGTTTGCATGGGAAACGTTACAAAGGAGTAACTAGTTATCAAAATTGAAGCTTGGGTCTCTCTGTCTTGCTCAATAACGCAATAGAAACATATGTTATACCTTGAATTTGACAAACACATGTCTCAAGATTTATCTAGATTATGACTTTAGTTGATGAAATTTCTGAAATTTTAAAGTCCTGAGATTCAACACCAAATTAGTAATTAGTAATTTTGTTTTCTCAAAATGGAAATTTAGGGCTGACTACAATACCTAATAGCTCAATAAAAGTATGCCGTATTTTACAAATTCCACAACCAGTCTTCTCAAGGTTTAACGAGATTTCGACTCTAGTCGAGATACTTTTGATTATAAATTTTTAGTATTCGTAACCAGATAAGTAATTAGTTGACAACATAAAAGTTTAAGATTGATGATAGTGTTTGTTGGCTGAATATAAACATGCTTTACGTCATACATGGCACAAACACACCACTCAAGATTTATCTGGTTTGTGATTTTGGTTTTTAAGGTTTTCGATACGATAAGTTTTTAGTATTTGGCAGCGAATTAGTAATTAGTTGGAAAAATTGAAGCCGGTGGCTATTGTGATGTTGACGAACTCCACAGAAAAGTAGGTAATGCTTTAAATTCCATAAACACACCTTTCAACATTTATTTAGATCTCACTTTAACTGCTTAGGTTTTTCAGACTATAAATTTTCAATTTGCGATGTCAAATCTGCGACTACTAAATTAGTAATTAGTAATTATTTTTCTTAAAATTGAAGCTTAGGGGTGACTATGAGACTTACTAGCTCAATAGCAGTATGTTATAGTTTAAAAATGCCACAACCAGACTTCTCAAGGTTTGGTAAGTTTGTGATTTTAGTTGAGACTTTTTACATCATGAATTCCTAGTACTCGATATCAAATTAGTAATTAGTTTAAATTGATTATGGTATCCATTAGAGCTGTGTGAAGTTAGCCCCCTTTTTTGAAAAAGTTAAAGTTTTCTCTTTGTAAACGTTTGCCCATCGTTTGCCCACGAATGCCCCTTTGGAATTTTCGTTTGCCCATGTTTAGTTTAAAAGATATAAGCAATCCAAGTCTGGGAGGGAGGGGGGGACTAACTTCACACTAGCCCCCCCTTATCGCAAAATTTACATTTTTTTTTATTATACACGTTTGCCATCGTTTGCCGACGAATGCCTCTTTGAAATTTTCGTTTGTCCCTGTCTAGTTTAAAAAATATAAACAATTCAAGTCTGGGGGGCTAACTTCACACTAGTCCCCCTTATCGCAAAAGTTACATTTTTTTAGTGTAAACGTTTGCCCATCGTTTGCCCACGAATGCCCCTTCGAAATTTTCGTTTGCCCCCATCTAGACTAAAAAAAAATATGAGAAATATAACTCTGGGAGGAGAAGTTCATACTAACCACCCTCCAACCTTATTGCAAAATGTAAATAGTTTGCATTGTAAACAGTTGAGCTTTACAGTTTCACGTATGCCCCTTTGGTATTTTCGTTTGCCTTCGTCTAGTTTAGAAAATATAATTAATTCAAATCTGGGGGAGAAGCTAATACCACACTAGCTCTCCTCGCGATTATTGCAAAATACGTATAAATGTTTCTTAATGTAAACATTTGCTAACGAATGTTTGGACATGTCGCCTATAGGTGTACTGCAGCATTTAAATGTATAAAGTGCACAGGAGAACACCCAACATATAAATGCGAGACACCCAAAACAACGGAACCCAAATGCTGCAACTGTTCCGGAAAAGACCCATCCTGCTCAAAAGAATGCCCAGTGAACCCACTAAATATTGCCAAGAAAACACCTCCTCAGAGGAAAAGGAAACACAAAGCAATCTCGAAACCTTCATAGAAAAACTCCTAATAAAAATGCTTCCAAAGTTAATAGAAGAAATCCTTAATGACAAACCCAGTGGCTAATATAATTTTCTGGAATGCGAACGGAATAGTGGGTAAAAAACCTGAGTTACTACACTTTCTATGCGAAAACGAAGTCTCCGTCTTGCTTATAGCGGAGACTCACCTAAAAGAAAGTCAGGGTTTCACAATCCCCGGCTACACTATATTTAGGGAGGACATAAAAGGATCCAAAGGAGGTGGAGTTGCCATCGCAACCAAAGCACACATATGCGCAACCCGAGCAGAGACACCGATCTCCAGCATCGAGATGGTATGCGTGAAAACCAGAATAGAAAAGCAAATAATTACGTTTGCAGCCTGCTACAGAACAGTCAACAAAATCACGACTGAGCAAGACTATCATAACATACTTCAGATCAAAGGTCCCTCTATCATAGCGGGAGATTTCAATGCCAAAAGCCGAAGCTGGGGGACCAGAAGTCAAGATGTAGACGGTACGAAGCTAGAGAAGGCGATCAGAAACAACAAGAAATGGCGAGTCGAAGCTCCATCTGAGGCCACGTCAAACCCAGCTAACGGCAGAAGAGGTGAGATCATCGACATATTCCTTATCAAACAAGTGCAACTCAG
>JAHWXV010235749.1:0-11972 GCA_024586415.1 Phrixothrix hirtus | reverse complement strand
TTTTCAGTTTCTATGAATCGATTCAATAACTTTGTGAAAGTTTACGGGTCAGGCGTTCTTTTGTTGGGATAACGTTGGTGATATATCCCACTCGCCAAAAAACCATTTCGTTCAGCCTCACCTAGTATAAAGATCATATCCACAAGTTCATCTTTAGTAAAATTCATTTTTACTTCAAAGCACTAAAGTTATAAATAAATATCAGCAAACTAACAGATTGACAATGATTGCAAACAATACTTTACAAGTTGAACAAATGTATATTATCTATGTCACCTTGATTAGGATAACATGTCTTGGAGATAAGTGCATTTTTTGAGAATGGTAACTAAATTTTATTAAATATTTTGAAAATAACTTAAGATAGGTATAGGGAATCCCCATATCAATCAACGGAGAATTCAATTTTGCATCATATCCTGAAACAATGTACCTGCGTTCTATTCGAAAAAATTGAGAAAACTGTGTCTGAAGTTGTCTATTTTTAAAAATTAATTCTGGAAACCTTGTATGCAATAAGGTCACAAAATTTGAACAGAAGTATCTCCAAACCTTCAGTAATAGCTACTTGCAGTAAAATTTGTTAAATTTCATATTTGAGTACGTCGTGATGTTTTAATGAGAGGAGTTTATTTTACAACAAAATTTATATCTTTAAAACCACTAAATGTATATCACTAAAATTTACAATATCAATAACTATCATTAAAATTTACACTAAAAAAGCAAAAATATGTAGGATATTCCATTTAAAAAAATTGAACTCCAATGTGTTACCTTTTTCTAGAACACCCTGTATAATCGGAAACAATTTTATAAAGTGGCTATTTACCTCCTAAACACTTCGTGAAAATATAAAATCTATACCTATAATAGCACCGGAGCTATGGAAGACCGACGCACTAATGCCACACCCGGTATATAAGTATAATCAAAAGTTGATTAATTTGCAGCGTTGCCATCGAAACAGTTATTCAGTCGACTTGGTAAATTATTATTTTACATAACGGTGACAGTAAAATTCACTTCCTTGGAAATGTTATATACTAATAAAATATTGCATGGCGACGCATAATAGTGTATTATAGACCAACGTGCTAAAATTCCTCTTTTAGTCCTCGCTATCTTTTAAGAAATAATCTCTTACACCTGTCCTGAGGGACAGATATATTATTTTTGCACTTTCTGCTAATTTAAAACTAAAAGGGTGGAAGAATGTAAAATTACTTGAATTTGATTTTGGCAGATCATTCAACTTGTCAATAGATGCTTCACGGCAAATAATGTTTAAATTTTGTTTACGAAGTACTATAGTAGCGCTTTCGGCAATATTTACTTTTGGCATTTCCAGGATTAAAATGCCGCATTTAGTCACTTATTTCCATAACCAAAGCGATAGCTTTAATCTCAAAGGATTAAAATTTTACTTTAGTCCCAAGGGAATTGAAGTACTTTAAATTCAGCAAATTAAATCCATGCCAATACCAAAAATTAACCAATTGAAGTTATATATTTCTAAAAGCGCTAACATAGCACTTAGTAACTAAAGCTTAAACAGCGTTTACCGTGAACCATATATTTATAAATTAAATGCACTGTCAATGCCAAAATCACACAAATTTTACTTTCTGAGGTTCTTTTGATTTCATATTGTTTGACAGCGCATAAAGTAATGTATATACCTCAAGACTAATTTCTCGAAATACAGGGAAAGGTTGCATTTTTTTAAATGCAAATCATAGTTAGATATACTTTCATTAAATTGCATATATTTTCTGCTTTTCAAAAATATATAGCTTTTCGTACCTATTTTCAATAATAAATTTATTATAACATTGTTTAAACTAATACTTATGTATGTATTGCTTACACAAGAATAAGCAAATCTAGTCAGCGATGAAAAACAACTGAATTTACATTTTACATGATAGTAAGGTAAGAAGCATTTCATTAACTAGGCATTATTTTAGTACTTAATAAAATATTTAATCAAAATAATATTGATAATTAAGCATATGGTCGGTAAATACATTTATTTATTTGTTTTTCTAAATTTGATTTTCTTAAACATACTCATTTTAGATTGAAAATCAATTTAATTGAATTTGGTGCTTTTGTTCGTCCTCGACGTAAAACTTATAAAAGAAATGTTGAAGAAGAAACCGTTCTTGTGTTAGGTAGTATAGAAGCTAATCACCAAATTTCTTTTAGAGAAATTGCGAGATGGTGTTAAAAAATGAAAATTAAAAATTTTAACACATAAAAAATACAAATCATGTCATTACCATAAGAACCATATTTAAAAGCTAATGATTTACCTAGAAGGCGCTACTTTTGTTAGTGGTATCTCAGAATGGAAGCTTGAATTCGTAATTACAGCCAAAATATAATTTGGAGTGATGAAACCCATATATCGGTGCTGGAAGTTTTAATACACATAACAATCGCTTTTGGGCATACATAAATCCCCATCTAACTATACCTAGGCGTACTCAGGGAAAATTTGGGTTTAATGCGTGGTGTTGTCTATAACAACATAGGTTAAGATATTATGTATTTAGAGATACTCTTACATCTGGTAGATATATTTAACTATTACAAGAAAACTTGGAGGTCTCTCTTGATATCATACTTTTAGAAGAAAGACGAATAGATATATATCAGCAAGATGGCGTCCCGATTCATAATACGATAGGTGTTACAAATTATTTAAATGAGCATTTTTCTGACCAGTGGATGGGAGCTCATAGACCCATACCACGATCAGCACGTTCACCAGACTTAAATCCGCTGGATTTCTTTTTGTGAAGATTTTTTAAGGATAAAGTTTATCAAAATCAGTCTGCAACCGATAAGAAATTATTAGAAAACGTAGAAAGAGCATATCCTTAATACACATATTCTTAATACTACTAGATGTTCAGAAAAAAGGTGCAATGTGTGCATTGCTCATAATGGGGGGCATTTTAAAAAGTATTTATAAGTTCTATTTTCTTCTTAGTTTATACATGTGTTTAGTTTTTAATTTTAGTTTATAAATCAAACGATTCAATTGTCTTTCATTGTTGTTTAGATATGTATTAGTTTAAAAAATGTTATAAAAAATTTATTATTGAAAATAAGTACGAAAAGCTATATATTTTTGAAAAGCAGGAAATATATGCAATTTAATGAAAGCACATCTGTGATTTGCATTTAAAAAAATGCAACCTTGCTCTGCAGCTCGTTTTTTAATTATAAAAAAGTATAGCTTTAATTATTGAATTTTCCTTAAAAAAGTGCCTAAGAATGTTTTTACCAAATTTTAATATCTTTATAAATAATAAAATTTATTAGCAATTTCAAAATCTCCATTTTTCGACAATTTTCCTCTTAGTCCAAAACGGTAAGAGGTAATTCATACATATTTGTAGAAATGAACTAAGCGTCGAAAAGTAGATCATTACATGTATATTAGTTTTTCTCTATCTATACTAATAAGAAAGCTGTCCATTTATCCCATCGACAATGAACCACGCTGTACATACGTAGTCCTTAATTTTAGTTATGGCATTTGCATACTTTCCGTCCTTTACATTAACTTTCAAATATTCCAAAACGGCGTACATTTTCAAGTATAGTTCTAAATATTCTAATGCGGTATCAATTACGTATAGATGGTTACTCGCTAGTTATCTTGACTTCATGAAAGTTCAATATACTGTAATTATTTTCTGAAAAATTTGGATAGAATAAATATTTAGGCATATTTATAATTTAGCACGTTGTGATAATACAAGTTGAATTATTTATGTAAGCTTTCAAATATTTCGATTGTAAGGTCAGTTTGATGCAGAAGAAGTATAAATAAAATTGGCAATACTATTAGATAAGTCGCCTATTGCTAAACTGATATGCAAATTTACAGATAATCTATAAAACCATTTGTTAAATAGTTTTAACAAATGCACCCATGCTCTCTTAGTGTAGTAAAATTGATAAACGCACTCGTATTTTATTAACTATGTTAGACCACATTTAGCTCTTCTTGAAGATTATTATTCTAGAAGGACCTAAACTTAATTTAAGTTTACTTAAACCGATGTCAGAATTAAATTAACGTTTAATGTAATTAGCGCAGTCTAACAAAAATTCATTAAAACGAGAAAATATAATGAAATAAATTTTTTGCATTTTCGGGACTAAAACGCCACTTTAGTCATTTGTGTCACTTCTAATCTCAAGGGAATAAAATTTTACTTTAGTCCCAAGACAAATAAAATAAATTTAATCCCGCTCACCATGGCAAATTTCAAAAATGAACCAATCAAAATTACATATTTCTGAAAGGGTTTCTATAGCGCTTCGTAAATTAAATTCAAATAGCATTTGCCGTGAAGCATTCATTAATAAATCGAATGATCTGTCAATTTCAATATCATGCATTTTTACTTTCTTCGGCCTTTTTGATTTTAAATTTTTCGAAAGTGCAAGAAATAATGTATACACCTCGGGACTAAAAGTGCTTTTTAATCCCTCGAGAGATTATTTCTCTCGCTTTCGCTCGAGAAATAATTTTCTCTCTCGGGATTAACCGTTGCACTTTAGTCCTTTGATGTTAACTTTAAAAGGATACATTAGCATAAAATCTAGACAATAGTTTTAAGAAATCGAGTTATTTTAAAGCGGTGTTACATTTCAAAGTAATGATTTCTTGTCTTCTTCTCGATAGCCACGAAATACATTTTTCCAATAAAAATCAATAATATTCAAAATTACACAAACGCAACTTTATGGGTAGCATTAGAATTTAACAAAATCGAAGTTTAATTATAAGCCCCGAATTTGAGAAATACGTTTGGGAAAGTGCCAGTATAGAAATTAATGGTATTCTGTTATAAATAGTATTCATGAAAGCTAAATCACTCTACAGGTAATTGGTCAAGTTTGAATTATATGGAAGGGAAAAATGTATATGAACTTCAAGCCGCTTTGAAACGAAGCTTTTTCACAATTAGTTCATATTACTGAATAACTAATGCAAACACGAATAACTAAGATCTAAGATTATAGCTATGAATATCGGTGGTCCAAATTCCACGTCTGGTTTGGCCGTCTGTGCATTACAGGCAGTGATAAATTTCTATAAAAGCGATCAACAGGAATAATTAGAACGAAAACATCCGTCATGACTGTGATAAAACGTTGTAACTAATAAATTAACGTTTCTAAACAACAACCACGGTATATAAGTCACTTGAGTATTTGTGTGCATAAATTCAGATAATCCACGAAACCAATTAGAAACTAATTATAATATCAATTTTCTTATCAAATTCGTGGTAAACCATTATTATTCATAGCGTAGTTAAATTAATCTTAATTTTTAAATCAATAATATTAATTTTGTAAATATTTTCGAACTGTCGCTAAATATCTAGCTTAAATTTTATCCATACTTTTAAGGTAAATGTCCTATTTAATAGCTGTGTCAACATATATATACATTTACAGTGTATTTTAGTTTTTCATATACATTGCAATTTTGATTTAATTACTTATCTACTTATTAATTTTATAGCTAGTAACCTTGTATTCAAATTTAAGTGATTGCTTATTGTTTAATGGGAGAGGCTGCATTTAGGAAAGCCACTCGTAAATCCTTTAGATATTTTCAGTTTATTTATAATATTATTATTTCGCAGATATTATTATTACCCTTTGTATAAGAAAATTGTTTTGGCCTTTTCTACTGCATTTTTTTGTTAAGGTCTTTTAAGGTTAGACTTGATATTTTCGAAATTTAAAAATTCAGTAGCTTAATATTGTAATAAAAAGTAGAAACAATAAAAATTTAATGGAACGTTCTAGAACCATCTAGCATGTTCGTTATAATAAAATAGATGATGTAATAACAAATCACTCATTGCGGAAATCGATATCGGTCAATTAAATTCGAGGCCTGCAATTTATTACATCATTATTATGACTAATATTCTAGACTCTTTCTTCCTTTTTCTGGATCTTTTTACTGTCTGTGAGAATAGCAGATTAAATTCTCTTAGTTTAGTTTTAATTAGAAACATGTACTGTTAGTTACGGATAAACATAAATATAAATACAAATACAAATGCAAATGCAAATGCAAATGCAAATGCAAATGCAAATGCAAATATAAATATAAATATTAATATAAATATTACTATAAATATAAATGTTCATAAATAGAAATGTAACCGTTTGTTGCTGGTGTATTGTGAAATAAATATTTAAATACATAAATGTACATAAATCATCCTACTATTAGTGAATATAAATAAAGATTTTAAAACAATTAACTAGTTTCGTTACGTTGATGTTAGGTGTGGGGTTTGTTATAATAAGTGTAAACTTGGAGGCTATTATTAATTAAAAGCTAGTGCCAGTTGTTTTATATGCCAGTGACATGAAGCGCCGATAATCAAAAAATGGAGTCTATGAAAATGTTGCAAAAGCAGCAGGGCATAATGGACCCTAATAAAGGAAGATAGAATCCAATAAACATAAATTGCAAGAGAAAATGTTATCGATTAATGCTAGTTAAAATAAATTAGTCAGGCCAAAATACATTAAAAGAAGAAGCTACAAGAAAATTAAAAGAAGAACTGGAATCCACTCAACATAAATTACAAAATGAAATTAAGTCAGGCCTAAGTGCATTAAAAGAAGAAATTACAAACAAATTAAAAGAAGAAATTTTATCAATTAATGCAAATCAAATTAAGGTACAGGAAGAAATTAAATGAAGTCAAAATAAATTGACAATAGAAATAGAAGATGTTATCAACGAGATGCCAACAAAATATGAGGAAGTAACTAAGAAGTGCGACGTGCGATATCAAAAACTTATTCTCCTTACCGTAAATAAAGAATTCAGCATGTCTAAGGCGGAAGCACTCACGGTTCCTTATAAACAATTAACAGAAATGAATGTGCAGCAAGTTGAACACTTGCCTGTTATTGAAAATACTAGAAGACACATTAAACCACCCACGTATGGAGGAAGACATCTTGGGCCAACTGCCATAAACAATTTGTGGCATCTGCAACATCGAATGCATGAACAATTGAAAAAAGGCCGCCGCCTTAACTAGTGACTACGTGGAGATGCTTTAGACATCCTACAAACAATACCGGATGATCTATAGAATAACTTCGATTACTTTGTTTCACGATTGGAAATGCGATATGGAGGTCTACTGTGCCCAGTTAAGAAATCGTGTACAGAACAGCTTGGAGAGAACTCCAAGAATTCGAACTTGAAGTTGCGCGGCTAGTAGTATTATCATATTCAACAGTTCCAGAAAGTTTTATTGAAGAAATTGGAGTGTAAACATTTTTGAATGGTCTTTGGGATTCTGAAACACAACAGGCACTTCGATTAGCACATCCGCGTAACCTTGCTAGTGCATTGGCCTAGTGCACTGGAATTTGAAGTAGCTAAACAAGCATCAAAGCGCCTATGTTAATGTGTGACCCATTGAGAAATATAAAGCTAGTTCTGAGACTTTAGAAGAGATAGAGCTAAGATTATTTTAGATGCAAAAGCCAACGGAATGTAAACTACGATTCAGGAAATGTGGTGAACAGGGACATATACAAAATAATTGTAAATATACTATGAGCAGTTCTGATGACAATACAAAACACTAGGAAGTAACCATCCAAGTGGCATCGTTAAAACATAAACTGGACAGTCTTTACATGAACGGAACAATTGCCCGGAAGAATTCCAAAATGCTGCTAGATACAGGAGCAACGAAGACAATATTGAAACCAAACATTGTGGAGAATGGAATATTACTACGTTGACAGCTCCGACGGCATACAGCAACAGGAAACAACCATGCAACCGTTCATGATGAAGTTATTACAGATACTGAGATCTGTTGTAGGAAGTGGACATATCGCATGCTAGTAGCTGATATTCAAGAACCTGTCATATTGGATATGGATATAATGTCTGAGTTTGCCTTTGCCTTAGACTTAAAGAACCACATCATACGAATTAACGATGAGGAGTTACCCATTAATCAACGTGATGACTCTGCAATAAAATTAATCCTAGCAGAAGGAGTGACATTACCATCAAGCAGTGAAACAATAGTTATAGGCCAACCAGATGGAGACTTCTGGGCAGGATGCGTAGAAATCCTAGGAGCCAGCAACATAAATATTGGTAGTTGTATTCCAGCTGGAAGAGTGTTGATGACGCCCAAAGAAACAACACCTGTTCGCTTGATAAACGTCAATCGCTTGAGAAGGGCACCAAATCATGTACATGAACATCTATCTCATCTGTGGTTCGTTGCACAAAAACCAGTCAGAAGATTTTGCCCATAAAGAATTTGTCCAAGCTGCATGCCACGCTCGAATTCTTAGACAATGCTTTAACCCATGAGCAAAATAAAAACAGACTATTGATACAACAATATCCTGACATATTTCCACGCATGACGGTTTGAAAGGAAGAACAAATGTTGTGACGCACAAAATAAATATCGGTGATGCCCAACCAATACACCATCGACCATGGAGGTTGCCTTTATTCAAAAGAGAGGAAACTGAACGTGTAATCAAGTACATGGACCATTAAGGGGTATTAGAGCCATCTAGTGGTCCTTGGGCATCGCCAATTGTACTGGTTCAGAAAAAAGATGACAGCATTCGATTCTATATAGATTATCATCGTTTAAACAATGTAACCAAAAAGGACAACTATCTTCGACCTAGAATTGACGACACATTAGACACGCTTACCGGTTCCAAATGGTTTTCGACTTTAGGCATGAAAAGTGGAGATTAACAAGTCGGTATGGCGGCTGAGCACCGGGAAATGGTAGCATTCTCTATTGAATCTAGTCTCTGGCAGTTCACTGTGGTACCTTTGGCTTGTGAAACGTACTACCGACGTTTGATAGGGTAATAGAATTTACTATGGGAGCGTTTTCTTGGCAAACATGTCTAGTATACTTGGACGATGTCATAGTTATTGGAAAAACTTCAACAAACACCTGAAAAATCTCTAAGAGGTGTTTCAAAACTTAGAAGTGTACATCTACAATTGGATCTGAAAAAGTGCAACTTGTTTCAAAACATTGTAAAATACTCGTGTCATGTAGTCTCTAAAACAGGTGTAGCAGCTGACCAAGAGAAAATTAAGTCCGTACAAGAATGGCTACAGCCGAAAGATAAACATGAATTAAGAAGCTCCTTGTGGTTATGTACTTACTATCGTCAATTTGTACGTGGATTTTCAGATATTACAAAACCACTTATAAAACTTACTGAAGAAGATCAGCCATTTTTATGGGCAATGAACATTAATAACGGCACCTATACTCAGGTACGCCAGAATAGAGGGAAGATTTGTCTTAAATATCGATGCTAGCCACGTTGGCATCGATGCAGTGCTATCGCAAATTCAAGAGAGATGAGAATCAGTAATTAGGTATTTTAGCATAGTGTTGTCCAAACCTAAGAGGGACTATTCTATTACACCTAAATAATTACTAGCGATCATAGAGGCCGCTGAACACTTTTACAAATACCTTTACGGGTAAAATTTCGTATTAAAAGCTGATCACGCATTGTTGAAATGACTCCTGCCGTTTAAGAATCCAGAAAGCCAACCAGCAAGATGGATTGAACGACTACAAAAGTATAACTTTGAAGTTCACCATCGTACCGAAAAAATTCATAGAAATGCTAACCCTTTAGCAAGAAGGCCTTGCACATAATATTGCAAGAATTGTACTCTGTTGTAGTCAACAGTTGAAGAATCTCTTGTCAACCCTACTACTGTAAGTAACGATGGCTTGAACCCAGACAATGTCAAACAAGATGAAGATAATGACCCAGGCCTGGATGTACTATTAAAACAGAAGAATGAAGTCGAAGACCAGTTGGGAGAAAGTGCCCTCAATTAATAATGGAAAATAATGATGGAAATAAAAGACGAATGCAACTGGTGGTTCCAAAAAACAAAGTAGCAGAAATTCTACGACAGTAGCATGATGGTCCATCAGGAGGGTATATTGGATCAAAGAAAACTCTGGAAAGGGTCTGTGAAAGATTTTATTGGATGAACTGCAAGGATGATGTTAAGGAATGGTGTCGAAAATGTATAATATGTGCATCTGGGAAGGCGAAACGCACCGATGCGGCAATATAATGTGGAGCTAGTCAAGAGGCAGTTATAGTGCCCGAGGCCTTTGTAAAAGCGCTGTTTAGCCTTTTTTCGATTCTTTTGGAATTATATTCAGACCAAGGAAGAAATTTTGAGTCGGCCTTGTTCCCAACTCTCTGCCAGCTGTTGAAGATATGCAAAACCGGAGCAATTGCTTTTACACACAGTCAGATGGAATGGTCGAACGCACAAATAGATCCATGGGAAAATATTTGTCAAAAGTTGTCTCAGACCATCAAAGGGTTTGGAACCAGCATTTACATTTGTACCTGATGGCATATCGATCAGCTGTATACGAAACGACAGGACAGACCCCAGCTAGAGTATTGTTTGGGCAAGAAATTAGATTACCGTGTGATTTGGATTTTGGCAGCAGGCCTGGGAGGAAGAGGTTGCTGGAAATGCATATGCTGAAGGTCTTCAAAAAAAACTAAACTCAATTCACGAAAGAGTTTGCAACAACATCCAGATTGTCAGTGATCGAATGAAATGCCACTATGATGCAAGTTCCAAAACAAGAGGATTTTAATTCGGTAACCTGGTTTGGTTGTACCAGCGTCAGCGACGATGTGGCCTATCTCCCAAATTACAAAGAACGTAATGCGTATTTTTTCTATTTTCACAAGTTCTTCCTAATCCTAAGCATTAATTGAATTACGAAATGTTATCCTTCACACTCCTGTTTTTCACGATCTTAGTGTAGGCATCCATCCCTATCTAGTAAACTTAATAAATAGAAAAACCTATTCGCCACTTGTAACGTTGCCCTGAAACGTAGTAAAATAACGTAAAAGCGTGATTAAAAGAATTGCCACAATTAAACGCGTGTTCCCGTCAAAATAGTGTAATTCCGGAAATGTAAGAAATAAGACAATAATAAACACTTTGAACACTTTAAGTCTGAAACAAATAAGTGCACGAGCACTTAACTTTTATACGACACGATCATATAAATAAAGTTTATTTCCAAGAACGTAGTGTACTCAGTGGACTGAACTGTAAAGAAACACAATAACAAATTGTTTAAAAATCCAAATTTCTAAACAAATTGCTCCTGAAGAACATGAAGTAGAAACTTTAATTCAAAAAATTATGAATTTGTTTTAAGGAAAGCACTGGAATGCAATAAGACAAATGTCTCTAACTGGTATCAAAAAATGTAATTTTTTAATATTTTTTATTGTGCTCTAATACATCAGCAGAAAGTTATTTTATGGTTATATTCGTTAACGTTACCATCTTATTTGATTTTCATCAAATAGCTTTGTAATACTTTTGTGGATTTAAAACGTTTTAACATATAATGTGTTATGTAATATTATATCATCAAAATATTTGTTTTGTTAGAATGGATGAAATAAAATCAGAAAACAATTTTATTACATTTCGGCTCCTATAAATCATTATCAGGACACCAATAGTTAAGTTTCTTTGTTTAAATAAAACAGTAAAAACAACTTACTGAAAGTTTTCTAAATACACTATTTTGCTAGGTATCTTTGATGTACCAAATAAAATTCTAAAATTAAGATAATTTTAAAATGTCATTATGAAGGTTTAAAACTAATTTACTTAATTATAAAATTTTGTTTTGAATATTAAAATTTTTCTTTTTACTTTCTCTTACGTACATGAAATATAGTCAGCGGCGGCGCGTAGTGGTGTCTTGTGGGTGCACAATCCGAAACAAACGTCTTTACACTACAGCGACTACAAAAACACTGAGAGCACAACTTCAATGTGATCCCACTTAGCTTTACAACTT
>JAHWXV010235724.1:0-19050 GCA_024586415.1 Phrixothrix hirtus | reverse complement strand
CAATTTTGTATTGAAGAAAAATAAAGCAGCAACAAGAAATTTAAGTGCAAGGGAAAAAATTTTAATTAAATGCATGACAAAATTTGTTCGTTTGAAGGGTTTTTATTATATTTACGGAGATTTGGAATACTCGCAGTATAAAACCGAATTTTCTATAGTCATTTTATAAAAATCGGTAGATGAGTTTAGTGACTTTAATGCTGCCTTACACGGCTAACTTATGCAATGTCATCATATCGATCAATCAAATACTGATCTATATATAAAAACTTTGACCACAAACTTACATTAAAGACAATACACAATTTAATGCAAATAAAAAAACATTAATCTAAATACAATTTTTAATTAATTTTATGATACGTTTTTGGAATGTTCTAAAAATAAGTTCTTTTGTCTAGTTTTTGTTTGACTAGCAGCATCCCTAATTTGGCGATTTCTCAGGAATATTTTAGATAGTTTTTAATTCCGTCAAAATTTATTTTGTATTTAATTTTAATAATTCGGCAAAATTGCCGAAAAATGTATACAGATTAAATCAGCCACAAAATTACCATTACAGAGTATTTATAAAGGATTCAAATGTATTAATCTAATCACAACTTTTCAGAAATGTTACTTTTCAAAACAACATAATAAATTTAATTGAAACTAGATACTACAGATTTAAGGTCTCCAAATTAGGTAAATACATATTACCAGGTTGCATTGAATAATCGAAAAATGCTTGCCTAAGAAAAAGAATAACTTCAGTGATTCATGACTGTGACATGAATTCGCCAAAATCCAAAAAGGAAGTGAAACAAAACGAATTCAGCTTTCAACAGTACATCGGCCATCCAAGAAGTGAAGCACCCCTCTCCGCTACTGCTTTTACTTGTCTCAGAGCTCGATTTACTGCATCCGATAGAAATCTGCGGTCCCGCAAAGACACAGATCCTCGAACTGGCTGAAGCATGGAACCCCAAACTGGAGAAGCCACTCCCGACACCAACACCTGATGACATTCGCGATGCCAGACTTTAAAGTCGATTTCATCTTTGAAAATTCTCAGAAATAAGTACGATATTAACAAAACAATAAAAAAACAAAATGGGCGTCTCTTCAATTTAAATTTAATGTATTTTCTCGATATTCCATTAACCGCGAATGCGCTTAACGCCAAAAAGATCAAATTAACTAAAATTCGGCACTACATAAAAATTATTAATAAAATCATATTTTGCATACGCTCCTTGTCTTGCGTTTTCGCAAATCATTTCGAATAAATTATACTTAATTACCTAGACGCTGGCTGAGAATTTTTGCGGCTATTACGTATTAACAAAAATTTTACGTATTAGAACCATTTCGACCAAGTTTTATAAAAATTTGATTATTTTGTTCATTATTAAATACCGCAGGATTAAGTTATGAAAACCGTAGACTTAAACGCGTCTTCAGGGCAAACATGCGACGAAAATGTGCATCCTGCATCAGTCCTCGCGAATCCCAGCCGAACAGCGGTAACAGGTATTTTAACTAAGTATATCGTTAACTTACGGCATTGTTTAAAGAAGAGTCGAAGGCGCATTGACGTTGACACCGCTATATTTTTTCTTCTTCGCATTCAAAAGATCAGATAAAGCGCAACCCTTAAATTCGAAAGTCGATGAACTTGCTCGCAGTCTTGCAGGATAATAAGATTGTATTTGCGCATGCAAATAGAGAATAATAAAATCAGGAATGCTGTGTGCCTTAGTTTACTGTCTGGATCGCTTACAGCAATGTATGCTCGCATGCAGATCTCAGCCAAGTGTCATTTATCGTCAGTTGACGGCGGCACAGAATTTCCGTATTTAGTGAAGTCGTGTAAACCAAGCAGTGTGACAAGGAAACTGCATGCACACAACCATTTTAATATTTCAGCTAAAAGAGGATGCTTGCCTACAAAATGTTCATGTAAATGCTGCTTCGCAACAGAGACAGCTTTTAGAATAAGATATGCTACATTTAAACTCGGTGCGATTATTTAAAATAAACAATTACTTATAAGGAAGATTATCACAGTGGACAAAATTTAATTAATTAGAACCATTTGGATAAATTATAATTCTAAACTAGTTATTATGCACAGAAATTTATTCAATACCAAGCTGCATTATATAATTACATAAAATTATGAAAAACTAGAGAAACGTAAATCAATTTCATGTCTTCTTGCTTTCATTTGTCTGTTTCTAAAAAAAGTAATAAATTAATTCTAACAGTACATTAATTAGTTACAATATTTTACACGGGTACACTTTGACGATTGCCTTGAAGATCTTGCCAGTGCAAAACAGATTAGAACAACATTAGAAATTAGATGAACTTGTGTCCACTTTGTGACGTGGTTGAGGCGTCCAATGCGGAATTTACTAAGGTCCTCATCGTATGTAAAATTGTGCAATTTTATGAATTTTAAAATCTTATTGTAACAAGTTATTCTTTTTTTATACAAAAACAAAGAAATCGGTAGCTTGTAACTTCTACTATATCAATTCTATCCTAAGAGAGTTTTTATATGCATCATTTTAATGCTACTTGATACTTAAAATAATTTTATTGCTATTCAATACTTCTATTCTTTTCTCAATTTTCCTTGTTTTAAATTTAGAAACTAATATTAATTCGTTTTCTTTTAACTAGGAGGCACAAACCTCGCTGGAAGGCATGCGTTTACTTTGTTTTGAATTTTAATAAGTTTCCTTATAATAATATAAATTATTTTTCCATTATGTGTGTTCACATTCGCAATATCATCAGGTTATTCAATTATAAATTGCCATCCCAATTAAATTTCAAAATCCTACAAGTATATACGAGGTGTGATCAAAACATACGGTGAATGAATTTATTACGAACAAAGTAATAGGTTTACACCAAATTTGAATTAATCTCCTTCAAAGTACTCTTCTTGGTTAGCGTTGATTCCATGATTGGAAGCATTTCGGGATGTCTTCCTTCGGAGGACCTTCAGTTGCTCCGTCGTGACCTTCTCAATGTCGGCAATGGCGTTAAAACGTTTTTCTTTTAACTCCGTTTTTATTTTTGGGAAGAGCCAGAAGTCACATGGAGAGTAAGGCGTATGTGGACAGACTGGAACCTTTTTTCGGCCAAAAACTGGCGAACCAGAAGCGATGTGTAGCGCGGCCCATTGTCGTGATGAAGAACGAAGTCATTGGCCCATTTTTCTGGTTTATTCCTCCTACATAGTTTGTTGCTGTACGCCCTTGTACCACTGTTTTTTTGTTTTTGAAGTCGAAGGACGTCCCGATCATTGCCCGTCTTCAACCGATTGTAATATTTCATGAACTTCTTTGGCACTTTTTTGCAATTTAAAATAGAACGTGTTATTCGAAATCCATGATTCGCGACAGACACAGTAAACACAACCTCGCTCTTCCTGCTCTGGAAGCCGATTGACAAGTTCCAGCTTGTTCAAACTTGGCACTAACTATCTCAAAGGATCAGACTGCTATAAAAATTCACACACCGTATTTTCTGATCATCCCTCGTATTTCAATTTCTTTATTTTGTAATTTTGTAAGGTCGGCAATCGTGGTTTATTTATAGGAATAAAAGTAGTTGAGTAATGCAATATGAAAGTGCCTAATATGTATGTCCCTGTATATAGTGAAATATTAATATTGAACTTAAAAAATGTTCCTTTGAGTTGTTTACAATAACAAATATATTTGAATTATTTGGTTATTATTGTAGTAACGCCCCATAATTGGTTTCAACAATTTGGGTTTAATCCTTTACTATATTCTTAACTCAAATATTTTGTAAGGTTTTGATTTTATGATTACACATTTTAACGGATTGTTTAATTTTAATTAAATATTCTTTGAATTTAACATTTTTATTTTATTCATAATTAAATTGTTTTTGATTTTTTAATAAGACCAAACATTATAATTGCTCTAACTTGCTTAACCTGCCGTTTTCCGAAATGTGGGATACTATTAGGCAGAAAAGCTGTGTTCCAACATAAAAACCAACCATTTCAGTTTTGTCGAGGACCTTTACAGCTTCTGTATGGGTTTAATAGTCGTATTAGCAAACCTTTTCATTAAATTTTCTCACTATTTCTAAATTTTCGATATCTTGTTTATGATATGTTTCGTTTACTTCATGACGTTATCATTATGCTGCGTATTGCACGTTTTGTGTGTTTAAATTAATACATGATCATTATTGTTAGCTGTGACTTATATTTATTGTAACTGTGCAAAAGACATTTAAATTATATCCAGTAGACATCTGTTTCAAACTTTTCATCAATTATTGGTATTTTTCATAACCGGGTTAAGTTTTGCAATTAATCCGGCGCCCTGAAGCTGATGTTCATTAAAATTGAATTAACAGCATACCGGACCTTATATGTCTCGTGCATCTATTTTTTGTATACTCTCTGAGAGTATACTTCAAGCACCTGTAGCAAACCGCTTTTTCATTGTTTTGAAACGTTAGAAGCTTTAACTATCGACTAATATTTAGCGGAACACGGAGATATTGCAACCTTCCGTAGGTGATTCATTTATACGAAAAGAAGACATATTTCTACAACCTCTATCGGGTTCAAACCTTAAACATTAAACTTAATGTTTAAATTAATTAGGTTTTCTCACAAATTTTTTATTCTTTAAATGAAAACTGAGATTCTGCTAACCTCGAAGGCAAATCTAAGAACTGTTGAGCCACTAAAAGTGGCTTGATAATCTTATTATCTGAATTAATTAGATGGTGATAACGGCATGAACGCCGTTGGGTTAATTCTATTTGCGTATGGAAAAAAACGTTTAATGGAAAACGTAGTTACATTTTCGTTCATACGAACTTCTGAGAGGAATGAGTGTTGTAATCGTTGCAAAAAGCATTTGCGACAATTAAAAAGACACCACCCGCCATCACAACAACGCAAAATACACGTCACCCAACTAACGATGTAAAAACGAAGGAGTTAAAATGGGAAATTCTTCAAAACCCACCTAATTCTCTAGACCTTGAACCTTAAGTTTTTCATATATTTAAATCTTTGCAGAATAGTATACATGACGAGAATTTTAGTTACGTGGAAGGTTATCAAAAACTACCCCAAGAACTTCTTTGGTGAAAAAATTCATGGTTCCTAAGAATAAGGAATCTACACTCTCGTAAACCGTTGAAAGACAATTATAGAAAATGACGGTGACTAATTGGTTAATTTCACGTCTTCTTTAAAATACAATCGCTTGTGTTTTATTTTAAAATCGGCTACAAACATTTACAATTATTTTATTAAGACTTTCAAACGCAACCCAATTTGAAAACTAAGGCAAAAGTACTACCGGTATAGAAGCATTCAGAATTACGAACTATACCCACAAAATTAAGTGCCGATTCCACACTATCTTCACGCGAATCGGGGAATTCGCGTAAATAATGCGTACAGTTGTGTTAAAATGATTAAAGCTATTCAAAATCCATTCAGTTGTGAAGTACGGGTGGTGGTTATGTTCAGAAATTCATCAACAACTTCGTGAGGTATATGTGAAAAGTACTATTAACAACAGAATGGTAAGAAGATAGTGTAAACAGTCTAATAAGGGCAAGACAAATGTGTATGACGAAAATCAAAGTTGGTTGCACAAATTAATGAAAATTTTCAGACCAACAGAAGGTTAAGCATTTCCTTGCTGTCTGCTGATTTCCTACAAATTTCACGATCACGACAATTGTTGTCAAGCAATTGAAATGCACAGTGTGAACTCAAAATTCCCATTATGGTCACAAAACATAGCACATAGTAGCAGTATGAAATTATCTGGAAATTAAGATTGATGGAAGTCAGTTTTTGAACCATATTGTGACGTAGAGTGAAACTTGGGTTACAAAGATTAAGCACGCAGTAGATTACCGATACCAAAACGTTCAAAGCCGCGTTTTCCTGGAGAAGAATCATGGATACCGTGTTTTAGGTTAGTCATGGCTGTTACTTGTTCATTTCAGGAAGCAAAGAATAACGATAAACGCAACGATTTATTGTACGACTATAGAGAAGTTAAGACGAACCGGGACTTCTCAGATCCGGAGTTATTTTATTCCACAATAATGCAAGACCGCATACAGCCACGGCATCACAACACCTATTGGAGCAATTCAAATAGAAATTTTTTGGGCAAACCTTCCGATGTCCATCTATTCTTCACATGAAAAGGGATTTGACAGTCAGAGATTTAATACACGAGACGATGTTAAAACGGAGTTCCAAGACTGGCTATCTAGTGTATTGTTTGTTATTTAAATTGTTATCGTTTAATCTGGCAACCAGCGTAAATAAAAATTCCGTTTTGTTAGGTCCCATGCACTTTGAAATAAGTAAAAAGTGTAAAGTCCTTTTAAGGCAGTGCCAAATAAAGTGCCGCGAGTGATATGGAATGGGAGAGAAAATTATTGCAAATTCAAGAAAGCCAAATCACTTGCTAAGAGGTCGCTAAAATAAGGTGCGAAATCTAAATGTTTGCCGATTACATGAAAAGTAAGATTTCAAAAAGGGAACGTCGAAGGAGAAACTCATCCAACGAATAACTCTCAACAAAGAGACGAAGAGTTATCAGGAACCTCAAGAGACCGCGTTTTCGAAGAAGGAAACCATTCAATAAACTCCGTACCGAAATGGCTACCACTCGATCGGTTTCTAGGCTCCATATTTTTAGCATGTCGTCCACGCGGTGTCATTGAAGGAAGGGGATTATCTGCAGGTGAATACGAAAGGAAAGCTCGATGGTAATTAGGTACGTAAAAGAAATATCTCTTTGGGCTACCACTGTTGCTATCACTACTATGCGCTCAATCAAATAACTAGCGGAGGGAAAAGGGTCTAATTGAGTGTGGTCGGTGCTAAAACTGCTACGCGGGCTCACTATGTGTTACATATAGAAACATCCATCAAGCAAGTGGCGGCGAAAGATTTAAAGGCACGTCGACAAAATACGCAAACAACCATATAACTCAGCACTACCACCATAAAACACAGTCTCGAATATGAATGATCGAAATACTTTTGAAATCTCTTACAAATCGAACACGTCAACGTCGTTGCAACAAAAATAAGTAACACCTTTACAGAAAAATTGCTAACTTTTTAACCATTTACTAGATATCTTAAAGGTGTTCCGCTACTAAATCAACGAAAGAAAAGGTAAGAACCAAAATGGAACCAAATGGGGAAGCTCGCTAGACAGTTCAAAAATCTTTGTCATATCAAATAAACGAAACAATACCAATGAAGCTGTAGGGAAAGTACTCGTGCTCTCTACTCATCATTCAAAAAATGGCAAAGACAGGTGACAAAATCTGAAAAATTCAATTACCATCTATGATTTAATACTTTTAGAAAAACTAGACCAAAATACACTTAAAGAGCAAAAACTTTGGCGGTATAAATTTTTGATATAGTTTCGTTAGGTAAGAAGTATGATAGATCTTTGATAATATGCCCTGTATCACGTGTAATGAAGCTTGATGTAAATGAGTTCTCCAAAGAAAACTGCAGAGAAGTGTTAAAAAGGCATAATTGAATCTATGCCTAGAACTCGAAAGTAAGCAACATTATCAATTTTGAAGAAATCGTGTTGTTCGGCATCATAATAATATTTAGTTGTGCACCGCATTTGAATATCTGGTTGTGCAAATCGGCTTATTTTTATTCCCATCAATGAAGCCGAAATTGCTGATTTATCCTTTTAACGGTAGACATTGACTTCAAATAATTGGTTTCTTCCAGATAATGCAAAATTGTTGCAAAAATATTGCACATTAAATGCTGAAGTTTTACCTTTAAATAATTTTAATGTCTGCCCGTGGAAAAGAAGCCCAATCAGAAAATGGTATTCTATTCACCGCCTGTTATATAACATGAAGAAAAGCCTAAAACGAGGCATATAACGTATGTGTTGCTCACTGGTCTGAAAAAACCAGACAAAATAACATAGGAAGAAATGCTCACTCTTTGTCGGCTTAGGTCATTTGTAACGTTATTTGTCATATTGTTTGGTCTTGAAAACTATTTTAATATGGATATCAAATCAACATAAAGGCTAATGATAGAGTTTCTGAAAAAGGGAAGTTGTTCAATCTCAGATATTCATTACTAAAAAATTGCTTTCGAAAAGACATGTTGAAGAAGACTGATTACTGTTGGAACGGATGAAAAAAATTGCGTGTCGATGCGATTGTGTCGATCGACTTGTGACAGTTTAAGAAGTTTTTAGTGCTTTTTAATGTGAATACAATGTTATAGAGAAGATTATACATGACCGTGGTGAACTGAAGAACGAGAAAAAATGAGCTGCACTCTTAAATGCTTTCTAGAAATGAGACCATTTTTTTGACAATGTCATAGTTCAAGACTTAGAAATTAGAATAAATCGAAGAAATGGCGTCAAAAAATTTAAAATCCGCGCTTGTTCAAAAAGATATGGTATCGTAAGAGTCTTATTCCTTGAACCAAGTAACAGAATAAACTTATTTAAATTTTATAGTTTGGGATTATATGAGTTGTGATTAAAGGGAAAATACATAAAAAACATTAAAGGAAATACCAAAGATATTTCATTTGTTCATTTTAATCATTTTCATTAAAAAAATTGTGTGCTAAAATTGAAATTAGGTAACAAAATAATTTAGGAACATTTAGGACTCAAAGTTATTCAACACAATAAACAATCAGCGATACATATTGAAATTTAAGGAGCTTAGAACGAAAATCTAAAAAAATTACAGATCATTATCATGATAATGCAAGGGTGACATATAGCATTTCCCACTCAGGATGATCAGTTGTGCTCCCTCTAGTTTTTGCCCGAACTTCTTTTTGTCTGATCAATGAAATAAACTTAAAAAGGTATCACATTTGACTCACTTGGGAAAATAAAACTGGCTGTAGAACAGGGGCTAAAATATATACATCAATCTTTCTCCAAGGAAGATTTGAGCGATCAGTTGAAATATGGCGCGCATATTTAGACGTCAAAAAAGATTATGTTGAAAAATAATAACTAAATGTACAACATTTCTTCAAATATTGCTTTAATTAAGGGAAGTTTAGACTAACAAACATTTCACAGGTGTGCAACCAAAAAACTGTTTCTGAGAGATTTTTTCCTGCTCAATAAGTAACAAATACTAAAGAAGTACATCACACCAGGATTTCTTGCAAAAGGTGTGTTGTGGATGTACAGCTGCTGAATGTGTAATTTAATAAAAATCGGTCGTACTCGATTTAGTTCGTGGTAGACGTAGTGGAGATGAAGTTGTGGTAGGAATGCGGGAGGCAACCATCATAACTAGTTGTGTATGCAAACGGCGCAGTGCAGAAGAATACAGTTCAATTCTGTTATTCGTACGTTACTCATGCAAAATTTCGCGAAGAGGCTGTGTTTCTCTGGACTTATTGTTTTATTTGTGATGAATACACTGTTAAAATAAAACAAATAAATATAGGTGAGTTCGTGATAAAAGTTTGTTTTGCTTACTTCAAATCGCTGCTTGGGGATCAAGATGAGGCTGGACTCCCCATAAAGCGTGAGTGAGGTGCGAAGAAGATCTTCGTTTCTGGATAAAGGCAAGCAGCCATCTCTTCGCTTTGCTATTTCAACGATGTGCTATGAACAGCGGGAGTACAGTAATAACTGCTGCTTTCGTTCGGTCAACTTTAAAGGGTTCAATCAACAAAATAAAAATGAAATAACTATATCAGATATTCGTCCAGTAGTTCCCAGCAGCGAACTACCATCTCCTAATTTGGTTGATATAGGTTAGATGAAAAACAAGAAGATGCGGTACCAGCACAAGAAGATTCTGTCTCTGTGTTTGTATGGGCGATGGGTGTCAACTTTTTTCTTATGCGCTTACAGGAAGGAGTAAGGGAAGGAATACACCCGGATGTTAGGGACGTTACTAGGGAAGATGGGTCGTGAACAGCTCACTGAAAGGACATTGAAAGAGAAGAAAAAACGGTTTCACAGTCCAACAGAATGAAAACTGAACACTGTTTTACCAATTGTGTTTCATGGGTTATTTATGAATTTAATTATGTTTTACTTGATAATAAAATGACGTTGTGACCAATCAGTGCTGTTTGAATATATTTTCTCTTCTTTTGCACGAAAACTGTGCGTGATCTGAGAAAATGGAAGTCTTTTTCAGATTCAGCACACTAAAATATATTAAATTCACTGAAAACCTCCCATGCAGGTTATTTAAAATACTTTTTTGCGGACTTATGGTTATTTAAGATACTCATAAGCTCCGCGTTGCCCAAATCTGTTACAACAAAGGGTTATAATGCATCGCCTACTGCTTCGTTTTGAATAGAATAATCCTGTTGAAAGTGCTAATAAATATGAATAGTAATATTAGAATTTCGACATTTCCTTAGATGACGTTATAAATCTGCAGATTTTTAAAGAAATATAAAGTGCCTCAAGAACCAAATAAACGTGTTTTCCATACTATATAGCACGTAAGATCTTAGCAAGCAAGTATACAATATCTTATTACCAGCAAGCAGCTGTTAATTTCCACACTTCTACAATATACGAGCATAGATGCACCATCAGCGTGACTTGGTATGCAACTTCGCTTTCGCTTCTTTTGTTCTCACAAAAAAATTATTATTACATTAAAAAATTACATAAAAACAATCCACCTTCATTACAATAAATAAATAGTTTCTACTACTTAACTAAAACAACTTTGACAAAGTTGATAAATAAACAACAAAAAGCATTACTTAAGGCTTACTAGACGTCTACAAGGTAAGCGTTTGGATAAAACAAGACATAAACTAAAATACGTGGCTTTAAAGCAGGGATGCGTCGGTTACATTCTCCCTAATTATCGCCATAAAATAGGGCTGTCGGCAACCTGTAGCAACACCTTCACTTTACACCGAGTTTCAGGCACCTACTCGAGTAACGCATCGGAATGTAAAACAAAACGAAAAACTTTGAACGAAAATATTTTGCTATTAATCGTAGTAGTCGTTCATTAATTTAAGTTAAAGAAGCACTCCGTTTATGAAGAAAAAATTCTTTCGCTGAATACTGCTAATATTTGTATGTAGTCAAGTATTTTAATTAAATTAGTCAAAATTATACCTAAATTTTATATTTAAATGAAACATTTCTGAATTGCCCCTTTATCTTTCTGCCGCTATATGCCATGATACTTTTCAAACTCAATTTACTCAAAAACGATTGCTAATTTTGATTAAAAAATTTTTTTTATGTTAAAATACATACCGGGAAGTCGCACAAGACGTGGAAGCTTACCTGCAACAAAAAATACAATTATTGTTTAAGAATAAATAGCATTGATTGATATATTTATCTTTATCAAAACAATATTGCATTCCATCCCTCTATGATTCAATTGTGCCTCGCATTTGTGAACATTTATATATTTACTTTTTTAAATTTATATTATACTCAAACTTCCAAAATTATGTTGTTTCACTCGTTTTGAAATTCGCGCGCGATACTTCAGAATGGAATTTAGATGAATCACTTGTCAAGTTTGGGTATATTTTCAAAATAATATATAGGAATATAATGAATTTGTGAATATTCTCAATAAAAACAAATTTTTTGATGAAAGGTATTTAAGAATTAGTAAATTATTATATTTTTGGTTAAAATCAAATTCAGGGTATTGTTCGCTCTGATCTAATTTATTATTATTCAACTAAATTATTAAGGTAGCTTAAGCCAATTTTGGGCTGATTTTGAATATAGAACACGAAGAATAATAACATTTATTTAGATGCAATACTTACGAAAGAGAAGTCTCTCAATCTTGTCACTTTAAGGTGCTTCTTTATAAATAAAAGTATCTAAACTTATATTGATCTAAACGACCGTTAAACAATAAACAGTTATATTTTATATTAATTTATAAAAATTTAATAAACACAAATTTGTGTATGTAACAAGTAATTAAAATAATAGATGAACAATTTTAAATTACTGAATTAGTTTGTAGGCAAGGCAAAACTCAATGAACTGGATTTTAAGCTTAGATACAAAGCATTGGATTTTACCTTCTTTGTGTAAATAAAAAATTTTTGTTAAGAGGCGTTACAGTTTGAAACGCAATCTTTACAAACAGAGCAATATTTGAAATTTGAGTGAAAGTGCAGTTATCCTTGTGTAATTCATAGCATTCACTTGCGTATTTCACTGTTTATCGTTCAGTCGATAGTTTCGTAGCATATAAACTTGATTTGAATATTTAATTCATATTTAGTTATTACAATGTAAATTTGTTTCGGATTATAAATATAATTTGCATTAATTAATCCGTTCTTCTTAATTAAATTTGATTTATAGTTTTCCACAAATCAAGTATATAAAGTTCGAATTAACTTTTATCTGGTACTATACTAATTTATAGAAACTTATTTAACGATTGGGGTTAAATAACTGAGTTACTTCTAATATTATCTGAGTTCAGTTGATTGTTAAATAATAACTGGAGTATTATTTTACCTGGTCGATTACAGTACATAAGTCATTGAGGATATTACACGTTCCAACTTCGCGAATTTACATAAATGCTAATCACATTTTACTAGCTTGTTAAAAGATGAATTTTTCTTCTTACAAATATAAGCTCGCTCGATTTCTATTGAAACTGAATTTTGATTTTTCTATGTCCAATGAAGATCACTTATTTCATACTAACGCTTATCTCGCTTCACAAAAAGTTCGTTAATTTTTGGTTGAACCAAATCTGTTTCCCAGAATTCTCAAATGTTTTATTGCACTCAATATCTTTTGCGGAATTTTAAAATTTGACTATTCATAATTTTAACTTTATCCTTTCCTCGCAAACCTTTTCTAAAAAACTAAAACATTTAGGAATCTTAAAAATTTCTGTTGGGACCTAATAACTAATATTTTATAATTGCTTACGGTTTATGCGAAACCGTTACAGGTACACACGAAAACACCTGTGTGTCCCAAAGTTTTTGGCGTTGGTAATTACTTTGAGTAATGAATATAAGATGCTTTACAATAGAAATTATGCGATTCTTATATTCATTAAACACAAGCAATCAATACATACGAAAATTATATATCAGTGGACTATAAGAAATGATAACAAATTTAAGTACAAGAACATACCTTAAAATTTCTACGATGGTAGAGCGGCGTGTCAGATCTTTGTTCTTTAAGGTGAAATTGAAGGGAAGGAAAACGGGATAATTAGGCAGAACAAAGTTCTCAATACACAAAATATTTACATGTATTTAAAAGGAAATTAATTTAATATTAACAATTATTACTATGCAATACTGAAGGCGATACGTAGTATCGGCGTTAATTAGCAAGGGGAACGAGAGTTTTATAAGCGATGTGATGCGATAGCGATACCCAGACGAGACTGTTTAAAACAAACAAACAAATACTTAAGATGAAAGGAAGCGGGGTGCGCGAGGTTGAAATAGGGCTACATAATTTAACTATATTTTAGAACCTAAAAGAATTAAACTACTTGAATTTTATATACAAAGCGCCAAAAATCATAATGAAAGATTTAACTGTATAAAATTAATGTATAAAGTGAAGATACATATTATATATTTTATAAAATAACCGTCAGCATGTCATAATTTTCAAATTTTATGGCCACAAATGGTGTCCCGATTTATATTTTGTCTAAGATCGTGTAAAAAAATGTTTATTTGTTTGTTAAATTAATACAAATTTCTTAGTAAACACTTTTATGAAGTAGCATTTTTTCCCTACGAGTGCCGCAATATCCACCTGTGTTTGTATGGGGCAAATGGACGGTCGTGTTGTTCAATCACTTTAATCGATGCAACATTTAGAACACATAAATGCGGAGCATGCTCATTTTACACGCGTTGTACATGGTATGACAGCGTAAGCACCGAATCACTTCATTCTTTTTGACATACTTGATACAAGTCTTTCTTTCATTCAACATTTTGTTCCTCTTCTTTGACCTCTGTAATATAATCCACATTTGTTAATTTTTTTAAATTATCTGTATTTTGCTTTTCGTCTGTGAAGAGATCTAAAATTTTTCAAGCTGATTCCAGTAGAGCTTTCTAAGACACCACGAGTTTGAGCAACTTCGTTTTCGTCTCTTTTTTTCATTTATATCTAATTATAAACCAAATCTTTTTTAGTATACAATTGCGATATGGAGAAAATTTTCTACAAACGTGTTCGAATTAAATTGTGCATATCATAGTTTCTGAACCGGTCCCTTAGCACCAGCGGCTCTTTCCCTGAATGTATCATCATATACAACTGGCATTGGTGGTTTATATGAGCTTACTTCAATTTTAGCAGCTTCTTCAGAAGTGATTGGTCCTGCATACTAGGACAGTGTCCGTCTAAATTTAATGTAATTAAACATGAAGGTTTAATAATAAGAACAAAATGACCAAGGAAGATTGAAAAATGTCCCGGGAAGTATTTTTGCTACGTTTTCATTTCCTTCATTATCTTCTCTTTAGAAACCACAAATAATGTCTTGAAGCTAATATACACACCTTTCTCGTAGTTTTCCTGACTAATAACGCCCTTTTTGTAAATGAGCTGAACCTCAGATTCGCTTAATTTAAATTGTGCAAATGTTTTAGCTTGGCAAAATTATTGCGAAATATCTTTACTCTTGCTTTACCCAAACCACAGGCACATTACAATCATATGACTACTACGACTCCACTTTTGAACTCTATGGACTTAAGAATCCTCTAACCCTTTCTCCGAGTTAATTGTCTTTTATTATTAAAACGTTTGTACAATTTGTAAATTAATATCGCTAAATGAGTTTCTGGAATAAGTAAGTCCAAAACCAATGCTATTAAGTTTGAGGGGATTTATCCAAATTTGGAAATTACATTTGTGGTTAAAACTCCTTTAATCGAAGTGTTTTTAGGTACAAAAACGTCTTAATGCAGTAAATAATGCAATTTTGTAATCTTTGACAGCTTTGTTTCCTGCCAATATATTTTCTTCTGTCCATTTGGATCCATCAGTTGTCCTCTTTCATTTCTATAGTATTCTATAGTACAGGTGAACACTAACTATTTATATTAAAATTAACTGCACCAAAAAGATTTAAAAAGTTGTCAAGGTGTTAAACTTTAATGCAGTAGTTGAACAAGAAGTCCTGGATTGTAAACTACTTATATATAATGGTGAACTGCAGAAAATATTTAAGCATGCGTATATAATGAATCCATCTTGAAATTGGGGTGTTTTTGATGAATTAATGAATGAATTAATTAACTAATCAATAACAACAAGTGGTGGGCCGTGCTAGAGACTCAAATAAAAAATGTAACACCACCCTTCGCAGGTGCTATTAATTAATTAATTTATATCTGAACAATATTTAGCAAAGTATAAACTAAAACAAAACTTTTCAAATGGCATTCTTCAATGTGTAGGATTGCATTAAATTTTTTCGTTGTTGCAGATCATTGAAATAAACATGGCAAAAAGTGATATATTTCCAAGTATTGAACCGCGGAGCATTTCTGTTCTTACAAAAGAGAATACCAACGAGCAACGAGTGCTCGTCGTACACAAATGTGAATAAGTGGCGTTCCAATTGTAACCGGTGTAATATTTTGAGCAAAGCATAGCATTTTAATTACTCCGCTGAAAGTTGGCGCACAAACTTTGACACCTCGTAGTTCAATGCTTAGAAATTTAACATTCTCTTCCTTCAATGATCTGAAACAAAATAATCAATTGTCGCTATGATCCTACAAATTAATACTTGACCCTACGAAAGAACGTTCTTTATAACGACAATTTTGGGAAGTCGGTCTGACCGAGAACTTTTTAACCTCTTTCGATAATAGGTCATTTTAATAGATTTTGTCTTACTTAATCCACATCTCTAGTCTTAGCCAAAGTACTTGAATTTAAATAGAAATGTTGACTGGAGAAATCAGAAAAAACAGGGACTTCTAATTTAAGTCAGCTACTTGAAGCATAAACCGAAAATTGACTTAATTATCAAATTTAGAGACCGTTACCGTCGGATCCACTCTTAAAACGCCAGTTTTAGGAGTGCTACATTTTTACGTATAACAAAAGTTGTCATTGTTTGAAACCATTAATTCATGTATGGGTGTAATAATAGTGCCTTCAAAAATCTGGAAGGTAATTGAAATTAGAGAATTATCAGTTTGGTAAGTATGCTTGAGAACAAAATAATGTGAATGATTGTTATGAATTCGTTTTATTGTTACTCGTTACCCTGTACACATTTATATAAAACTAAAGTGACCAGATCGTGACGTAAATGCGGGACAGTTACGGGAAAAGCGACCGTATTTATATGTTACTTAAGACAAGGGTGTCCCGCAATTACGTCACGATTTGGTCATTTTATATAAGATTCTACCTTCACATTAAGCCTTTATGCCGGGTGCCTTAAATTTTGACCATTATACATTTCAAAACTCTACAACTTCTTATAAAATAAACACTTCAAATATGGGCCCTGATTTTACAACTGCTCAAAGAAAATCTATGAGTGATTTATTTGTACTAAATTCAAGAATCCGGCAGCTACGAGGGATAGTTGGAAAATAAACTCGCTGCGAAGGTTTCTTAAGCTTGCCTGTTATTGAGCCTACAACCGCCACACCAACGCATCATATGATAAAACTAAATAAGTAATTAATTCATAGAAATAATAAAAAAGTTTCCATTAACTTCTTCTAAAATTCAGTTGTTAGAAACATTACGTTAATAGCAAATACATCTTGGTATGCACGATAAACAAGCGCATATAATTTATGTTTCTACGGTGTGTAATTTTCGAAATATTTGCTGTTAAAGTTTTTATTCTGAAGCTATATCTTGATTTGAACTGTTATAGTCGTTCAATTGACTATTTATCACTGTTCGGTTTCTAGTATACATCACAGCATTTTTGACGCATATATACTGAATGTTATTCGTTACAAATCTCAGCAAACTGCAACGGCAAAGTTAACTATTAATAAAAAATTGTAGCCAATCTTTTGCGTTTGAACTATTCTGTAGCAAAATATATATTCATTTACTATATTGTTTAGAAGTACAATAGATATTATGTAATAATTATAAGCTACAAACGAAACGGCTATGCTAGTTAATCGCCGGCTTTCAATTTAATACTAACGTATGGAAATAAAATTATTTCGTGTACATAAACCACTACTTTTATTAAGAAATATGCCATCCATTAGTTTTCATTTATAATACAAAATATCTACATTTAATTTCATTGTTTATAATTTTAATTGCGCAAAAGTAGTTTAAAATAGAAATGGTTTTTATGATTATTCAATTTTTAAAATTATGACAGTTAATGTGTTGTAACTGAACTACATAACGTTATAAATATAAGTAAATAGACGCGCTAAAGGTAATTGAATTTCTCATAAACAAAACAAAGTAGTGTTTGTGATTTTAATTACGATTCGTGTTTATATAGAGTAAATGCTCTAAAACACTTATAATAGATCGTGATTATTAAGGGACATGTACACTTATGCTAACTAATGCGTCTTATTTCCAAGGCACTCTGTATTTTTAAAACGTCGCGATTAAATCGCTGGAAGATATTGTATAAAATTTTCACCGGCAATGGTGTAACATGTCTTGTAAGTCAATTTTTTTTCAGTTGATATCGGCATTTACTTGTAAACAATCATTTGAAAGTTTGCGTTCGTAGTAAGAGGACGAACACTGCCATTTTGTAGAAGTATTTAAATGAAAAATCTTCATCGCTAATTAGCAACAATAATAAGGAAGGTGAGTGATTGCTTCTTTATTATTTTGAACGAAAGAATTGGAGATGTTTGTAAACATGTAAATATATATGTTTTTGTTAATTATGAATTTAAATCTGCTGAACTATGTGGGCAGGATTATTAGTTTTCTTTATTAAAATCTAGGCAAACCAAGCACAAGTGTTATTTATTAATTAATCATTGCCAATTATGGAAGTTGTTTAGGTCTAAAACGAGATATCACGAAATGACCAATTATTGTTATTGTTTTACATAGGATATTTCAGATACCATCAAAATCTTGACAATATCTAAAGGAATAGTTACTCAATGCTGCCAGGATAAACAGGAATACAAAATGGTTTCTATATAAAAAATTTAAAGAATATGGTGTTTCTAGGTTAATTTTATAAGATTTTCTCGTAAAACGTGTTCCCAAGTTGGGAAAACCTTTTACAATGAGCAGCGCATTGGAACAAAGAATTTACAGGTAAGTTACTGACATGCAGAGTGTAAGAGTTCGACTTGCCGTAATCCTGATTCGACGTCTCATTCAACACAGAACATCAAATGGCGCTGGCATGACTTCAATGATTTTTTCCATAATTTAGAAGAGCTTCTGACGAATAGCAGCATCAAATACCGATTCGAACGCATTTGAAACTGCGATAAAACGGGATTGGCAACAATAGTCACCGCTTTGGGTAAAAAGTTACGCTAATTTGCTGTAATACAAGTGGACATTTTTAAAGGCCACGAAAGTCTGCCGAGCCATGCATACATGAAATTCCTGATAGTTTTACGAGACTTTCTCGAAAAGGATGGATCAATACTAACCTGTTCCTAGTGTTGTTACAGCATTTCATATCTGCGATGTTAGTAATGGACTTCCATGCATCTCACATCCCTGAGGAAGTCGATATCAAAGTAAAAGAAGATAACGTCTTCCTATTTGCCGTCCCTGCCAATACTGTTGCAACCATTCATTCAAACAGATTTGGGGACAAAACCTAAATCGTCATATGACTGAAAAACTTGAACACAAATCTAATAGCTGTAACCTTTACAAGCTAGTTAAAGCAGCCTTTTATGGTATATTTAATCCACAAACCACCATCTCTAGCTTCAGAAGTATTGGTATCTGTTTACTAAAGCTAGCTGTTACAATGTATGAGGCAAACTGTTGTTCTGTAACGTGCCCC
>JAHWXV010235696.1:0-20333 GCA_024586415.1 Phrixothrix hirtus | reverse complement strand
AACAACGGAGACGCTTGCGGTACAGCTGAAAACCGCCGCACTGAGGGCACGGATAATCTTGTGCTCAGCCGCACTGTGGTGCAGCTGCGATCCAAAACGCGCCGCATTGAAAGGGTTAATAAAATCAAACCAAAATTAAAAATTTTCTTCAGAAGCTCTCCTTTATGAGCGAACCATAAAAAGATTAAATCTTTGGTAATGTTCTTATTGCATCAACAATTATATTAATGAAAACGTTTGGATTGAGTATTGCTTACTAAAAGATTAATCAGTAACATTAGAGCCGTTATTTATTTCTACTCATAGTAACTTACAGTATTTCATTTTTGGGGAAAACTACATAAGATAAACAGTTAAATTGTACCCTAAATTTCACAATGGCTCATTTTACATATTCAACTAACCGTCTACACATTTTAAGCTTGATATATTATTAACTAGAAAACCGGCGGCCGCCGCCTCGTAGTATTTCATCAACGATGAATTTAGTATATGGCGCTTTGTAACTTGTATATTGATTTTTCAATTAATAAAAATTTTGCTATACTGTCGTTTGCAGATAGAAAAATAGCTCCGATGTGGTGAAATATAAATAATTAGATGAATTGCAATTTTTAAAGGAATTATGTTGCAATTCTTAGACTGAAATAACATTATTTAAAAATTTAGGAAGTAATGGTAGAACACGATATTTGCGTAAGATGCTCGATTTTTTTTGTGTGTATACTAAATAGAGTTTCAAAATTGTTGTCAGTAACGTAACGGAACATTTCAAAAGGTATAACTAATTTAGTTGAAGGACTTTGTGTTGTATGTAAATTAATTGCAATTTGTTTTATATTATATCGTAAAGATTCTGTTTGATATTACATTTCTAAATATTTAGTTGTAAATGTTGGCAACGGCTAACTATAGAAATCAATAGATAATGTACAGTAAGTTTACCGTTATCTTTGGCAAAACCTTTTTATGGTTATCTTCGCAATATATTTCTAGTGTATTCACTTCTTTAGCACCTTTAGAAAATTATCAAATATTATCAGAATTATATAGGATTTAATGTGCATATACCATACCGTTTATACAATTTCTAAAACGTCAGTAGCAAATAAAACAATCCTGACAGTTTAGGAACTGGTCTACTGAAATATATAAAGAAAAGATTGATTCAATCAATTCTGTTTGACAAGGCGGGATAGTTTTTCTGTCAGTCCGGATCCACATTTCAACATTTGAAGAACTACGTAAACCCTTTCAATCTATTTTTAGTTTGCGAAAATGCGTTTCATTCGCTGTAACTAAAATTAAGGATTCAGTTGTATTAACCAGTTAACTAATTTATTTTTGCAAGTACTATGGTAGTTGACAGTTATGTTTTATAGTAAACAACAATTAGATTAGCATATTAAAAACGTTTTCAAATATGATCTATTATGTCAAAGACCACATAATAAGATAGATAACTTACAATTCATGTGAATAATAAATAAATGAAATGAGAAAAGCACTACAATAAAAATTAAAGTAATTAAAAGCTAGAAAAAGATAAAGGCCTTGTGAAGAATACATTATTTTAAAATTAAAAAACGGAATAGGTATGTATGTATTACGTTGCAACTCTACCAAATGGAGAAAGTTAATTTTATTACTCAATTCTCATTATATTAATTACTACAACAATTATATTTAATAGCATTCTCGTGAAGCTCTGCGATTTCTACCTTGTACTTTTGAGAATTTCCCGGTTTTGAGAAATAATGACCTGAGTTATCTTATCTAAGCCGAAAGATTAATAAAGAATGTGCTCGGTTTTCAAATTCTGAATTTTCTCCTCCTTATACTTATTACTTCAGCTGCTAATAAATGGCTTAATATTTTACATTAATATTATGTATTGTACTAAATATTTAAAAGAAAATCGTTAAATTAAATATACAATAATATCCCAAAATGAGAAAAGCAGACTATTTTAATATATCACGTCTTATGCAAAAAAAGAAATATTGCTATGTCATCAGGCTGTTAGTTAACAAACAAATACTTACCATTTACAGCTATGTAACTAAATATGTATGGCGCTTACCTGAAACAATAAGTTATATTTAATACGCTATAATAAGTAATTCCTTTTCCTTTTTAAATTAGCATTAATGGCAAAATTGTCAGAGGAATTGAAAGCAAGCGTTTAAATCATCTCAAGCACTAAATAGAATATTGCTTTGACAATTCGAAATTGAAATATATTTTAAACTGTTAGGAATTTTCGAACCAATTGTTAATTGTAAGCAGAGAATGTATATACAGGGTGTTTCGCAGTTATGCAGTTAAACATGGGGGCATATTTCGAAGGTAAGAATTAACTAAAAACCTTAATAGTATGTTCGGTCAGCTGAAATTAAAACTTTGGAAAATTTTAATTGGAGCATCCAGAAAAATTTATTCTTGCAAAAAACCAATTTAGTGATGTCATTATTAAAGCAAATCTATCACAAGTGACTTCAGCTGTTACTGTGATTAGTTTTGAAAAACGTATATTTGTTTGTTGGATGTTCAAAACTATATCAAAAGTAGTTTTGTCCTTGTTATATTTTTTGTTGATTATTTTAAATTTCAAATTTATAAATCCAAAATGTTGTTTCTTACTTTAAATATTCGTTATATTTATTTATTTAATTCAGTTAACCTTGAACAATTATTTTATAAACATTCTGCTCACGATGATCTACTGTTAATTGAAATATCATTAATATTTTCCAAGTATCATCGTGTTGTAACAATTCAAAGATTGCTTAATTTATCTCGCCATCTACAATAAAAGTTATGATAAAATAATGTCATTAACAGGTATTAACTTAATGAAGAGATGTTACTAATACCATCATTAAAATAAAAACATAAATTCGCACTAAGAATAAATAAAATTGTACATACAAAAATTGTAAGACATAAATAAAGTAAATTAACAATTAATTCAAATTAACTTGCTGTAATAGCACTTTAGGCTAGATTATTAAAACCAAGGTCATCGGTAGAGTTGCTAAACAAATATGATGGTACAAGGTAATGTATGAATTTCTCAATAACAGGCAGATTTAAAATTTTCAGGGAAATTTAGATACCCTACTGACGATATCCTTAAGTGAAGTTCCAATATCAGGTTCCCCGAAAACGATAAGCTTTCTGTAAATTAACGTAAGAGCCACATATTGCAACTAACCGACAACAAGATTTAAACCAATTGGTTTAAATTTAGAATATAAGCCACGTATTGGAAAAGTTATATGAATTCCCCACAACCACAAAAGTTTTCGTCTTTTCTGATTAGCCAGAATCGATGAAGCATTCAAAAGTTCAATATAATTGTTCAGTAACTAAGTTAATTCAGACAAAGAATCCGATGGCCAAATTATCGTCAAACTGATTTAGAGTAGGAACAAATTATAAGTAATTTGCTATATCTACGAACGTGGGGCATAAGTCCGCTCTAGGTTGAATAAATAAATTTCTATAGCAACATGTTTGATTCAATTACAAATTTACAAAATTTGATTTATTTAATTCTAGGTAATAGTCTACAGCTCGAGTATCCATTCAGAAATTCTTTTATTTAAAACTCAGGTACACTGCAGCTTTAGTTAGACAATGTATGTAATCCTTTTAATATTAGAGTAACCTTTTAGCAACAAATATCTTAATTTCAGAAAGTATACAATTTCGTTCTTATAGACTGGCTATTTTAATTAATCTAATTACTTGTCTTTTTATTATTTTATTGTTGTATTTTGTTATGTAGTACATGCAAATGACAAATTTTAACTCGTATTTAATAAATAAACTCTAAACATACTTTTCGTATCTGTTCGAGGAAATCGTAACAATAAAATGGTAAACAAATTTGGTTTGATTTTCATATCATTACCTACCTATGTGATGCGATTATATACTTGAAAAGTACGTTCTACAATTGCTAAATTTAAAATTATTTATTGTTAGTTTATATATTATTAAAGTTGTTTTGGTTACGTTTTTATGTGTATTCGCACAAAAAAGTATAAAAACAATTTTTTGTTATAACTTTAATTAATAAATATATTTTAATATTAGTTTGAAATAGTCGCTTCATTCTAAAGTAAGCTATAATTTGATAAATTTAGTTAAAGACCTTATTGCATTCAAGGTACTCGAAGAGGGTATATAAATTTCAAAGTATGGAACTTAAATAGTTTGATCGATTGTCTTTTATTGGAGTTATTTCGCAGAATTATAAATTTTATCTGTAGAAATGTAGTCTTGGTCATAGTGTAAGAAGGCAAGTTTAGCGATAATTGATTTGTTATAGAATGCTGTAGGTGAGGAGATCTTCCTACAGGCAATACGCTTAAACTAATAAGAGAAATTAAAGATCAATATCAAAAGGCGTTAAAGGTTTTTGAAAGGAACTGAACTCGCATAATGATGAAATTGGTATAGATGTTTCATTCGAACATAAAATATCGGCGAAAAATTTTATCAACTTCAAACATGCTAGAATTGCTTGTTGGATATATAACATTAACTACTACTATCGCTGGTATCCATCTTGCTATTCCTTTAATAAGGCAGAACCTGGTTAGTCCTATTTCAAGGTATCAAGAACATGGATGCCCCCACATTACTAAAACGTTAATTTAAAAAGTGCTCTCTAGTTTATCTACTGTTACAGTTTATTAACCTGAATTCTTTTCCGCCTTTGCATATTTCTTTTGATTCCTCCAGAATCACGCACTGAGCTTCACAAGCTCTTTTTCATCTGCGTTCCTTATCTGATGTAATTTTGAAATTCCTTCAACTACAATCTACCACCATTTCCCGGCATGCCCCTTCTCTTCTGTCCATACACTCTTTGTTAATATATTTTTTTTCAAACGTCCATTGCTCATTGCTTCTATAAGACCAAGCCGTTTTAATGCATTCACATCACACAGATCAGCTAGTAACACTTTCACACTACATGCGTCTTTTGCTCATTCATTCTTTGACCTATCAAGTCTCGTTATATCACATGCAGTTCTACAATTACGCCTTCATGTTTCTTCTGGTCTACTCATTATAACAAACAGCGTTATAGACTTAGTTGTTCATGTGTAGGCATCAACCATATCCTACCAGTTACCTTCCTTGCTGAAATATTCTTATCACCCTGGCCTTCTTTATGGATACATATCTGTTGTAGTCTCACTTTTTACACAGTCCCAACACAATTCTCGACACTACTATGTGGTGACTTTTCCCGTACCCCGAGCATTTCATTACTTACGGATACCTTACCGATTCATGCATCTTTCGTTATAAACAACGAAATCAATCATGCTTCTAGATTTATTTCTTTGTTACCTTGTTAGATCTACGTAATTAACATTTAAAAATTACTCAGTTCTCACATTACAAAAGTGAAATAAGCCAATTCCCTATTTCAAATTTATAAAGCATTATTGTAAGTAGAAATAACTTAACAGAATTTATAAGTTAAAACGAAGTTCACAGACTATAAAACTAGTATTTAACAAAACTTAAATTGTGCATCGTTATAAAACCCTAGGGTTTTGGCTATATAATCCATAGTGTAAAATAAACTAAAAATTGAAGAAATACGGATCCAATTCGAGGAAATAAAATTTTCTACAAGGAAAGATCTCGCTACAGTAAAACCTACAAAGCAAGGGACTCTCCAAAATTACAGTAGCATATACCTTAATGACTTAAGCTATAAAACTTAGGGAATTTTGCGTATTAGACGCAAATATCTATCTGAGATTCAACGGTTTTCCGTCAAGTATACGCAACCAACAGTTTGAAATTTGAGAACTTTTGATTGGTCAATGTAACAACGGGAATGGAATGATAAAATGTTACATAAAGCAGATCGCCATAAGAAAAACTATCTTACGTTCATCAAACATCTTGATGAAGTTGTGGCAGGTTCGAAGTAGGTCATTTCGACGGTAATTATGTGAAATCCGCAAATATTTTTGCTTACAAATGTTATCCATGTATTTGAAATATATAGTACTTCTCATTAATGACAAGCAGCAGAGTATAGTGTTACGGAAGCACCATCAAGAAATTTATAAAGATTAAGTTTTTAATAAAAATGAGAGTACGTGTAAATCGCGAATTCCACAAAGAAGTAAAACTTGAAGAACTCCTATCCAGATCATTAATTGGCATGAAAATCGATCAAAACTCCAATTGTGTTTAAAAGGAGGTAAACATATTCTATCAACAAGCAAAAATAATATCGAACATCAAATTCAAAACGTAAGTGGATTTCTTTTTGAATTCTGAACTAGTAACTGTGTGTTTTAAAACGAAACAAACTAATTTTTACAAAATCTATTTCATCGTAAAATTATTGTATATTTAAATTTAGCTAACTTTTTCTGCTACCTGTTGTTTTGATCCGTTAGATAAAGACTCATTTAACTGCTGTTATTTTTGGCAGACACAAAAGGATTGGTAAAATAGATCATTGTATTCGTTACATAACTGTTTCTTTAGCATGGTATCTTATGTTGTTGATCTAAGTATTAATTTGCACATTACTTTTTTAATTTTGAAATTTAAATAAATGTATAGAATTCATTGTGCTTTGTTACTTGATGGTATATAATCATACGTCGTAAATAGAATTTTGGTGTGGCCCACAAAATTTCAAAAATAAATAATAGATGGAAATATAAAAATTTTACCTCCAGCTAAGACAGCGGAATAGTAAATTTATTGTCCGAACAAAAGGGATTTCTCCATCAAGCTTATTATGAATAATAACGTTTGAAAACAGTTTGATTACCTACTTCTAAAAGCAAATAATTACATAAATTAGAAGAGGTAATACAGTAATTTATTAAAATTACTCAACACTGATAATCAGGTAACCAACAACGTAAATAATTGAATTGCATTCTCTGAATCATGTATTCTAAAAAAACAAACCTTTTACTGTATATGAAGTTATTAGCCTCTTACTATTTTCATTCATTCTTATGTTCCTGCTACATTATCCATGTCTTCAGTCCTGACTCTCATCCATTCATTTAAGTTACCCAATAGGATCATTCCATCATTCATCTTGAATGCATTAAATGTATTCTTTGCCTCATGGCAAAAGTTGTCACAGTTATCCCGTATATCGTCATTCGCATATACAATAAAATGCAACGGTCAGTACGTATTAATATTTTTATATGGACCTAGTGTACTTGTTGATGAGAATTTTAATGGATTCGTCCAAAACAACCCTACTCCGTTCGACTTGTTTATACAGTTTTTAGCTCAAGACCAAAAATATTGACTTACCCCATCCACTTCTGTATTCTTCTTTGTTTCACTCATAAAAATATTAGCGTTTTTCTCTCCCATATCTCATCCAAACTGTCTCATTCTATGTTTTGTTCTATTTTCAAGGGATAAAATCGAGATGGGCCAGCCTCATTCAATTATAACTACCTACTGTGATCTTGATTGTGTGAGCTTTCGTGTAGATAGTTTGCGAAATAATTTAGAACATAAATCCGGTAATTAACGTAGCTTGTACACCATGAATATACAGCATTCACAACTTCTTGTATCGAAAACATACCGCATAGAATTCCTGTACTTATTCTACATTATACAAGCACAGTTATGACCATGATTTGATTAGGCATGCCTAATGTCATTCTTTAGAAGAAGATAAGCTTCCTATCTCTAAGGAATTGTTTCTTTGTTTGTTTTGTTTCGGGATACGAAAATGCCATTGACCCTCTAAGACTCGAACAACCATCTAGTAGTTTCGCCATGCCTTCTATAAGTTTGCCGAATTTGGAAGAGTTCCACCACCAGTAAGGCTTTTTAATGCTCCAAACATCGCATTGACAGGGGATCTAAAATTTTACTTCTTTATTCGAGAAAGAGGCACATTTAATATGTTTTTCTCCTCTGAAAAATTTATCGACCTCGACTGAGTTTGAACCCGCGTTCTTTGTATAAAAAGGCCAACATGCTAAACTACTACACCAACTGGGGCCGCCTCGAAAGGAATTTCTATGTAAATCAGCAGGTAGTTGAGTAAGTCACGACTGATAACCAGCTTCGTGGTTCATTAACGCGCTTGGCCATACTGTTATTAATTCATGCCAAAATAATAACAAAACTACCGTCTTTCAAGGAGATTTTTACGGGAAAATAATTTGGAATTACAAACTCCATTGAGTGTATGACCCTGAGTAATGAAAAGTACAAGCAATCAAATATTGTTTGGGAGGGTTTAAAAACTTTGGAATAATGATAGGCCAGTAAATTTTGAACTAGATATCGGAGCTGAAGTTAACGCTTTACCAACTAAAAGTTTCGGTAAAATATATTCAACGCATAAACTTCTGTAATTAACTTCACGTATAATTGCTAATAGCAATTCTGATACCTAAAGAAAGGGGTTAATATAAGTAAAGTGCACAGCACAAGTTACTGTAGAGATTGTTAACATAAATACAAATTCATGTTCTGTTAAGATTAAATGCGTGTGTCCAATTAATATTATTTACAGAACATATAACATGGAGGCAGATGGAAATAATTTTTCAACTGAAAATTGTAAAATATCTCTCCAAGAATTATTGTATAATATTATATGCATTTAAAAGAATATCTTATTAATGTTGTTATCCGAATCAGAGCATTTCCAGAGCTTATAAAGCGAATATAAAGGATTACCCTGGAAAATTGGAAAAGAATAGAAGTAATATCAAAAATTATGAATGCATGGATTTTAATGACGCGCTGTCAGTTAAAAAGTAACGTTTGTTTAACAATTAACTAAATTGATAAATTCAATGTTTAATTAATAACTAATCTAGCAGCAAAGAAGCTACTTACAACGATGGATTTGAAAAATAGATTCTACAAAACCTTCTGTGTACCTGTTTCTATACTTGAATTTACTTAACAAGATATATTTACTTCAAATTAAATAGGTTTCGATAATGCAATGTATATATTATAAAATGTTACGTAGTTTTCCGAAACTTACGAAACGACTGTTCGTTCGTCATAAGAATTACATATAACAGTATTCCCCATTAATGTCGTCACAATTTGTATGTAATTATTCGCTCGCTTCTTGATAACCGATTATGGCGCAAAGAAAGTGCATTTAATTACTACAGCTTCTATTTTAACCCATCTAAAAAGTTGCGGTATGGGCAAAAGTTTACCGTAAAGTACAAATAGATAATTTTAGTTATGGTAAGAACCCTAAATATAATAAAAATGCAACCGTGCGCGCTCTTTTCATTATATAAGCGGATACAAATTTTGTAGTGGTGTATGGCTCATTGTGTTATTTAACTTAGTTAAACGAAAATAATTCAAAGAGTATACCGTTTATGACGTATCATCCCTTACGCAAGTAGTGAATTATAAATATTATTAAGTATTGCGTGGTTTACTGGTAGACGTCTGTGTGTGATATCCATTTTGTAAACACCTTTTGAAAACTGAAGTAGCTTCCAACTGAGATTTCAGATAGCGTAGTACGCGCTAGAAATTGAAACCTTGCGATCGTGGAATCCTTATGCAGACTCTATCAATTACTCGAGAATACTCATATATCGTTTTCCCTACAAACAAGAATTCTTACTACAATAAGTTTACAAATTGTATTAAGATATTTGTTAAAACTTGTTTATTAGCTTAATAAGTAATGCTGTGAAGAATATGAACAATTTATTGATTTCTGATTCCCAGCTTATATTTAAACCTATCTTACTCTAACTATTTACTGTTAATTACATTCTATTGTTTATGTTAGTTGATTTCGTCCTATGAGTTGAAAGTTTTAATTGTAGGTATGCAACGGAAATCTAGCTTCATTGTCAGTTTACAACAACTAATTCAAATTAAAGCTCGAAGTTCTGCTTGTGGCAGTCCTTTTTAATTATGAGTATGGTTTCAACAGCATGTCACTGTCTGTGATATTTATGTGAATGCGGGGACCTAACCTTTTCGATCGTACTGGAGAAAACCCCTATAATTCTGCTTTCGCTGCTGCTTCTGCCGAGATCATGGACCATACTACAGCAACTTCTATGTCCGCAGAACGTGCCGAAACAAGCTCCTATAAATCTGCTTTCGGAGGTACAGATTACAGATTCCGGTAACTAGGTGTCTTTTTACGGATAGTGTAAGGTATGGTGGCCCTAAATTACACAATTTATGCAAATTTTCGAATGTCATTTGCAAGATTTGCTCAGATTAGACTTCTAACTGGACTTTTTTCCTTAGAACAAGGATTGAGTAATGATGGTTTACTTAATACTTGGCGTGAACTAAGTCTTAGTAATTGGAATACTAGTAGTACGGAATAATTCAGTGCGACAACATCCAAGTAGATTCAATACAAAGATCGCGGTGGCTGCCTTCTTATCTGGCTCGGAGAGCGCTGTCTAGGCGTATTTAGTACGAAGATTTCGGAGTGACTGTTGCCTTTGACTGGAAAACGTCTTGTATTTATAGTCGAAAACTTGCAACGGTTTCTTTTCTGGTAAAGGATTATCGTCCTTACTTGTACTAACAATTTTTGAAATACAAAATATTAATTTTTCGTTTTTAGAAAACTGGGTGGCATTAGTTGTTACATGGTTTGACCCAATCTGTTGCTTTTTACAAGAGTAGTTATTTAAATAATAAATTAAATTAGAATTTAACCTATTTGATTTCATACCTTTTAGATTTACGCGTATATTCCGGTGAAATTCAAAACTTAAACTAAGGATTTTTGAATTGACAATATTTGGCGCTTGAAAATAAAACTCTCAATTTTTTCTCTTCCTGTGCTTTGTTTCTAACATTTTACATGGTCTACGGATTGCTTTATTTCAAATTTGAGTTACGTGTAATGTAGTTTTTAACTTATGTGTGATATTATCCTCAGAGCACCATTTTACTCTTACTACAGTTAATCTATTGCGTGTAACGGCCCTCTGGTGCTTTTCACAGATTTGAAATCTTGACATAAACTATTTGGTGTCAAGCGGATCTTTCAAACTAGACCAGCCATGCATCTTTTGCCCAGAGAGCGAGGAATGTCTCGCGGGTTCCTACTTTTATCGATAGTGCTCTTCTCCAAGTTATAAATGCAATGTTGCGTGGGTTTGTACTCTTAATTTAAATCAGGATTATATTTTATTCCATTCATTTTACATAATTTCTAATTATAGTCGCATATTTCAGTTGGATACACGTTTAATTATTAGCAAGGTTATAACGGGTTGAACGATGTAAGGGTGTGTATGATGTTATTTTCCTAAACGAACTGCTATGCTTCGGTCAGAAAAGTAAAGATGGGCTAGGTTCCACGGCAATTATTAACTCTACAAATTGCTACGTTCGGGTACATCTTGCAATTGTCAGAAAATGGTGATAAGGTCGGAATATTGGGCGCCACGTTGTTAAAAGTCAGAATGTCTACAGTTATAGAAACGGGGAAAAACAAAGCACCCTATTTCAGGACCCATTGGTCAACGTTTGATCATGGCATATTTACTTAATTGATTAGTTAGTGCACACCACTGGACTCCGGTTTCGATTAGGTCACGCCAGGCGCGCACAAATATTTTTTAATATAGATAGCTATGGGTTCCTATTGTTATAAAATAAGAAAATTTGTACTTAAATATTTCATATAATAATTTCCAGAAAGAGGTTATATTGTTCAATTACACAAAATACGTTGCTCCCATAACGAATGTACAATAAAAGGTTTAGTCTCCACAATTACGTTAGGGGGACCCCTGTATTTCTATTAATTACATTTAATGCTAAATTAAGTACTACATTCGGCCCTTTTTTGCAACGGCCTTATTTCAATCAACAATTAAGTTTAATAAATAAACAAAAAAATCAATAAGTTATTTTTAGTGCTACTTCAAATGTCTCTCGACTATCATTTGACCGAAATAACTGTTTCGGCAGGGTATAATTACACAACTGATGGGAGAGCTTTGTTAGATCGCTATCTGGCCATAAGTTTATATTGAAAACATGACTTACGTGCAAACAGGGTGAGGTAGTTTTCAAATGCAGCGGAAGCGTACCGGTACCAACGCTCAGATTCCAGATGATTTCGTACTTGTGACATACGTCACATACATGTTCCTAACCAGTTGTAGGGCTCGAGTAAAAGATGAGATTGATCCCAATAAAATTCACAAAAGATGTTGAACAATGAATGGATTTAAAAAGCGTTAATCGTGATAGCTGTTAATCTAATAAAATTTATTTACTTTAAACCAGGACACGGACCAGTTCAAGTGCACTTGCACTCGCGAAAAAATGGAAGCGATTGCTCCTCTTACAATGTCTAGCTTCACACTAACTTTTGGAACCATTCCTTTTAGAGGGTGCAGGGGAAAGCGCGGAGAAGTGACGTTCGCTGCTTTTTGAAGACTAAACCTGCCTTCATAATTTCTAAAGGAAATATATATTTCGAAATTTGTTACATTTTACTTAAATTTGCTCTATTATTACGCAAGGAAATATTTAAATAGTTATTTTAGCTGAATTTACTTCCGGTTAGAAATATCTGATTTTAACTTAATGTTTTTACATTATTGTCTATGTGTATCCAAATAAGCACACAGTTTTAAAAGTATGTACTGATATACAAGGTGTCTCTAAACAGTTTATATTGTATCAGCTTGAAATGTTAAAACACGGTAACAAAGTTTATACCGTATTTTCAATAAAAACATATTTATTTCATACATGTATTTTGATATTCATATTCATATATTTAGAAACTGTACAATCTTAATTCTACGTATATATAACTCTGTGATACTTAAAACAATAGTTTCACATGCATTTTCATGCGTTGCGTTCTGTCTATGCTGCGAGATGCTATTATGTTTGGTTATGCGTGTATTATACATGAAATTGTTAATATCGATTTGCTAGTTTGTTTACGTGGTAGTTCACAGGTTACGAAATGGATGGTAGGGGTTGCTCTATTTATTTTACCTTTTTGTATGCTGTGGTATAGAATTGTAGTGTCTTTACAGCCCCATTCACTAGGTAACTATTCGCATAACAGCGGAAGACGTCTTTTTGTCTTACCTATGATCATATTTGGGGCTCCCAAGGTATACGATGTATAAACAGAGTTGTCTAGAGGACACCGACTAACTTTGGTATTTAAACTGTACACAATTCTCTATTATGACAGTCGGAACCTGTCCGCAAAATATTAATAGAGATCTAGGCTCCAACAGTGATTATGAGTCGGAAGTCCTCCTTGTTTACAATGTTCGTACATAAATAAAACGATTGACGGGGGAATAGTTTAAAGGATAAGATAATCTGAAGGCTACACCTTCAGGTAAGAATGATTATTTTATGTTCTGTTCTCGCTTTTATTGTAGATTGTTATCTTTTGTAATGTGAAGTTTGCTAGATAGTGTATTATTCTTGAAATTATTTAATGTATTTTTGCGGTTCATATTGTAACCTCTTTAAAATTATATTTCAATCGGTTAACAAGTTTTATAGATTTCCAAAATCTTAAGCAGTTTTAGATACTATAATGCCTTTTTCTTACTAGATGTCCACATAGTGTGAATTAAAGGTTAAGCATTTTACACTTTAATTATGTCTAGATTTCTATTTAACCCATGTTTTATTGTATCCTTTACCACTAGATGGCCATATTTGGTTTATTTTATATGTATTCACTTCTTTTGACCCAAGTTAGTAGGTTCATTGAACTTACACTCATTCTTACGTTAGTTCAAGTGTTATCTCTAGTTAACTTAAATTTATAATTCTTTTCTGGTTAATGCTTAATTAATTAATATTATTTTAATTAAATTTGTATTTATATTTTATTTCAATGGTTTTTTTATATTGTAGGATATTCTAAATTAAAATTATTAATTACACCATTAATTTAAGTATAATATTTTATAATTTATTTTTCACTATTTAAATGTAATTTTATGTACCTTACTAAATTCTTATTGTATTACTGATTACCCGTATCGATATATTTTGATACAAAAATAAGAAAGTGAATCGGTAATTAATGCAAGGACTGATGCAACGTGACACGTGCACACTGTCTTGTAAGAATAACTCCATTCAATTGGTTGTGAATTGTCAAAGATTTTATCCAAATTAATTGTAAAACGGAAAATTTTGTTTAGAACTCATAAAGTACCAAAATGCATAATTTGCAATAAAAATTACTTTTGTAATTAAAAATTTAGACAATTTACATGTAACTTTAATTTTAATATTTTGTATATAAGCGCTTGTTATCTCCAAACGGCCACAAGTATTAAAAAACAAAATATTTCGAAGGTATTTTTATACCTTTACTAGAATGTTAACACCTGTGCCACTTTAAATAGTTTACCTTCCGAAATTTTGATCAAGCGCTTGTTACACCCTAGGAGTATTACAACTCTAAGTTAAAACGTAATTTAATACATGAAATTGCTTAATTCGTTTAGATGTAATAAGAACAATATAGACAACTATTACTACAGAACTACTTAATTGGGTAATTTATTTCAGAAAGGTGAAAATGTGTAATTATCCAAGTTCAATTGTGAAAGATGAGAAAAGGCAAAATTATAAAAATCCGTTTAATACTTTGAAGCTATAAGGTAGAAACCGGAATATAGCGCAATCTTGATAGGGATAGTACACACACACACGTAAATCGCTCAATAAACCTGAATTTAATGATAAGCCATTGAGAGAGGTTTTCAGGAAATGAAACTAAGTGAGGATAATCCAAATTCAGGAACACTTCGTAAACGCCCTTTTCACATTGTATCCAGATTTTATAGAATTTGTAATAGGAGCTTTAGATATAAAGATTCTATAGTAAAATTTTAAAGAAGGGAAATATTTGATATAATTCTGGTTAAGGTCCATTTACATTTTATTAGGGTTGACATTCTAGACGTATACGTATAAAAAATATAAAACGAGATCTATAGGTTAAATAATTTTAATCGCTAAATATTATTAACTTATAGTAAACAATTCTTTAATTCTAACTGATTAAACAATAAATACAAAGACAGTCCAAAAATATATGAGCGTTTACGATTTGTGCGAAATCTGTATTTTGTACCAGCATCGGAAACCGATTTCCCGAACATGTAATTTTTGTACTAGCGTGGTTCTTAAAATATTACAAAAATTTCTCTTACACAAAAATTTCACCAATGCAATTTGAATTACAGTTATAATAGCGCTATGTCGTTACAACATCTATATAGAAATAAATGCAAGTTGTGTACAAATTTTATTTTTATTTTAAAATTCCGCGCCTACTATTTTTATAAAAGTGTGGGTATTTCTCGATAAAAATGTGCAAAGATGCAAGAAAATGCTGATTGTAATTATTCTAAGTATACGTCTACTGAGATTCTAGAAGATGGCAATTAGATATCATCAAATCTATTGTCTGCAAAATCAAAACCAATGTATAAAGTTACTTATCAAGGGATTTGAATTTGGCTTCAGGGAAAAATGGAAAATAATAATTACACGGAAATTTGATGCTTCTGTATTTTCTAGTAGAACCCAAAGTTGTGAAGTCGTCTATTCTTTTGATTCATTATTCAATACTAGAGTAAGTATTAAATGTTATAATTAAATTAGGTGTTGATATTAATAAATGTCGTAAGCTACTAAAATCTGTGAAACTAATAATGAAGGTAAGACCCTAAAAACTCCAGAATATTTACTAGAGAAGAAATTTTCTAATTTTTAGAAAAACTGATTACTGAGAATTTTTTAATAAGGAAGGTACTTTGCTTTTTCGTCATTATCTATTATTCCCCTAAAAATAATATTTCTGGTGTCTAACAGATTGTCGTTAATTCGCCGTTGCTAGGATATGATGATGAGCAGAACTGTTAAATACATTACTGGTAAATTCTAAAAACAAAAAGAAAATTAATCATTTGTTTGTTGTAATGAAAGGCAATTTGGATGACATAAGTTTGTTAAATGTATTTGTTTCGTCGAGTACATAGTAAAAATTATCGCTTATTTTTATACTACAATAATAGAAAATGTATCACGAGTACAGAGGAAATTAATATAGTGACAGCGAATGAATTATTTATAATCAGAATAGTAACATTTTTAAATAAATGTCCCTTCGGACTGAGACCGAGCCTGCAACTGGTGGTTAGATTTCTGACACTTTACCAACTAAGCTATCGATGTTCTGTCACTTTGGAACCAGAAATCCTCTGCAAATGTTACACTTCATGAAATTAAATCATTATATACAACTTTTAAAGGAAAGAGACACTGTTAAAATATGATATGTGACAAAATAACTTCATATCGTGTAATTCACAATTCAATTCGAAATAATTTTGCTTAACAGTTAATTTAGAGTACACGTGAGGACCACGCTGTTTGACTGTAATTTTGTGAATGAATGATTGATTAATCGTTGGAGAAGATGGTTTGCTAGAAAACAAAACTCTATTTACCAATTAATCATACCTCACAATGCATTTTGTTACTAATTTTCTTAACCTATGCGTGTGATGAAAACCGTAAAGCAATCCGATTAAACTGTTTTCAACGACAATTTTCAATTAATATCTGGGATCTTATTATGGGAGACCATTCACCACAGATGTTGAATGCTAAATTCTATTTGAAGATCGTAGAAAATTCTCTTCCGGATTTGTTAAACGACATTTCTTTAGAAACTCGTATGAAAAAGAATTTTATGCATGCAGGTGCTCCTCCTCATTTCGCCACCCTGGTAAGAAATTATATAAATGAAAATTATGTTGGCAGATAAATTGTTAGAAGGTATGGTGCTTCAATTGGATGACGACCGCGATCTCCAGCTATTACTCCATTGGACTTATATCTCTTGGGGGCAATGAAAGGAGAACCGTGGCACAGAACATTGAATGCAGCAAACAAAATTCGGCAAACTCCAAACATTTGTTGAAAAACAGGAACATCCTTATTAAAGCGGACTAATGCTTGATACGGTGCAATAGTGGTCATGTTGCGAATTTAGTGGACTAAATAATGGAAGAGTTAATTTGTTTAGGGTCTTCACAATTTTTACGCAATATGGTACAGTATTTTTTAACTAACTCTGTACGTAGTTTTTAACTTAAAAATGACAAACACGTGAAAAGTGATTCAGCAAAATGTATTAAAGTCCAATGCCTTCTGAAGAAGTTTTATCTTATAAATAAAAGTTTCAGACGTTAAACTGGGACCTAACCTAGAAGAACGCCTGTATTATAAATTATGTATTAAATTTGTACCGTAGAAAAACAAACCGATATATTAAATTTCATTAAAAAACCAAAGAATACTTTCGACATCTTCCATGGCCTATAACTCAAAAACTAGAAACCCTTTACCTAACTTTATTTTGACGAATCCTCATCTTTTGGTGCCAATAATTTGTGGTTAAGCGTTGCCGGCGTTATTCACAGTTACCATACGTGTACGTGGTACATTAGACCAGGTATATGAACGTATAAAGCATCTAAACAAGTTGTGTCACCGTATATAAGGAAATTTAGAGCTCAAATTACAATAAATTTGTATATAAATAGAAAAAATAGGCCCATTAAGCAAGAATAATGACGAACAGCATCATTTGTGGAACAAATGGGGTTACGTAGTTACAATGACAATTTACGGGGCTTTGTTAGAAGTAGATCTAAATTTCAAATAAAAATTAATTATAAACAAAGAAACGGGCAAGGAAATCTTTGAACTAACGTTTCTAAGTACATAATCTTAATAAAAGAAGACAAATGCACTAATTAATTGTTAAAATTTCACAAACAAAATTAAACTTTAGATGTTAAATGCCAATGTCATGTGAATTGGCGGGTTCGTTAATTTATGCGTATGTTGATAATTAAATAAATAATATACAAGATAAATGCAATATAAACAATTGAGTAACAGCATGTAAAAATGTAGTTGTGACAAAGTGAAGTTTGTAAGCTATATTTGGGCCCTACGTCCAATGAACCAATTTTCTATCTAAAAATCAGTTTTACTAATAATAAAAATGTAAGGAGAATTTTAGTGTCATCTTCCAATCAACTAGTTTAAAATTTACAACATCTAAAATATATTACAAGGGATCTAGCCAAGTTCAAACCATTGGACTCTAAATTCTGGGAAAATAATGAATGACTCTCTCAGGGCTAGTTTATATCCAAGGCGCGATTAAGATAGAGGCATTTATTCCAAATTTAAATCAATATTATAAAATGTAGCCTCAAAATTACAGACTTCCTTGATTCAAAATATGAAATCTTGCGATTTTTGCAAAAATTTCCACTGAATTCTGATATACAGTTTAATAGATCTCCAAGGGTTGAAAAAGCGTGTTTGCTATTCAATCTAAATATTTGAAAGTTCCTTAATAAAGTTAATGAAAGTTGATTTAAATGCAGTAAAACAAAGAAATATAATTAAAATTAGATTAATTTTGCTATAAAGTAATAAAATTACAATAAATTAGAATACAAATAGGGCACTTAATTAAATGTGTAACTTCTCGAGGTGTGATTATTGTAATATATTTGATAAATACCGAAGACCATAGAGTTATTCCAACTAAATTGAACAGAATGATAGAACTATTTAAATTGAACTATTAGATTCTGTAAACACGAAAACACAGCAATATATATAATTTTTCGACTAGCAAAACAAACAATAAACAAATTTGATTTTGACTTTATTAAGCTGGATTTCTTAGTTTGTTGTGCTTTTGTATCAGCTTCGCTCTTAAATACTTATTACAATTAGCTATTAAATACATAATTTCCTGGCAAGCATAAACACTCCTTTCAAAAATCAGTTTAATAAATCCTTGGTATGATTTTAACGATCCTTGCGTTTTTATCACAATACCATGGACATGTCCTTATTTTTTCAAATTAATTACCGCCTTCTTCCTTTATCAGAATAAAATTTACTGTCTTTGCATTGTCACTGAAGACAAACACACGTCCTTCTATGCTGTTTATCATAATACAACTATTTGAAAAGTAGTTCTTTTCTTCATATAAGTACTTATATGAAAAGCTATACCAACGTTACTAATACACTGTTAGTGGACTGCAATGGTCTGCGATACCTTTACGCCTTCTCTTTTAATACAAAATTACTCTAATACAATGCTTTTCCTTAACCATTTCTTAGATAAGCAGCCTATTAACAGTAACAAGTACCAAAACCGCATCTAAATTAACTATGTTGCGATGTACGTTTATACATTTAAATTCAACATAACCTTTCGTATTAGCTATTGAATATGTTGATGAGTAGTTGAAAAAATACCGACAGTCTTACAAATTTATGAGTCACGCATGTGTGGGGAAGTTGTTTAGTATAACTTATACTAAGGAAAACGAATAAACTTGCCGTTCACGGCAATGTCTTGTATAAATAGGAACGGAGTACCTAAATATCGGCAGATTTCGATAATGAAATTAAAACAAATATGACTAATTACCATTTCATTTCTATAAACTAAAATGCTGCACGCTTTTTTACTAGTACCCTTGAAATATGATTATAAATTGATTATTAGAATTACTTTCACTTTTGTATGATACTAATTATTAGTTAGTCACGGGCGCGCTTGGCGTTAGGCTCAACAGCAGTACTCGTAGCCGCTAACTTGTCGGAGGAGGGGGAGGCTCCAGAAGAATTTCACAAGCACCATCCGCGCTCTAAAGGAATTCAGGATATAAGAAGAGAAAGGGGGCGCCACTATTCCAGATGACCGCACAAGGTATGGAACTATTCTCGGAATATATAGAAGCAGTTCCCTGGCTACTTGTGAATTTGTACCGGGATTGCCTTTCATTAAGGTCCCAAATGTTAATATCAATTTTGATTGTGATCTAAAGGGGAGATTAATTAGCACATATCCTGTAAAATGTAAGGTATTATCGATAACCTATTCTACTGTTAAAAATAAAAATCTAGTTAAATAACAAGGCATATCTATTGATAAATAAAGTGGCTTATTTGACATACACACTAACAACTTCCTCGTCCCGTGGTATTTGGCCTCATTCCGCAGGTACCGGAAGGGCTACTCAAATCTACTGAACACTATAACTAGGGTGAATATACATATAAATAATATAATGAGAATTATATTTTTTATTTTAATTTGACAATTGTTTCGGTAATTTTAACTTTTTTTAAAAAAGTAATACCATCATCAGAATGTACTGAAATAATTAAAAATAATATGAAGAATTATTAAAGAT
>JAHWXV010235692.1:0-10500 GCA_024586415.1 Phrixothrix hirtus | reverse complement strand
TTAAAACTAAAGATTAAGTTCTCAGCTAAATTCACGCATACATATTTTGATTCAAATTAAAATATAGAATGCATTGCGAAAGGAATGTTAAAAGTTAATGAAAATCAAACACCGAATATGAATTTAAACTTCTAAAATAAAAAATACTTATATTATTAATTACAACGAATAAAGAATACTAAGGAAGCGCCCTAAACACGCAAAGTTGTCAAAATTTACCAACTATCATGGCAGCACGGCGTTGGCATGTCGTGCTTACATATTAAAAACTTCAAATTTTATAAATTTAACATTATGAAATACGCAGCAATATACATTATTATGTATACACAGTAAGCAAATAAATTACACGCACAGCAAGCGCCCTAAACACATAAAGTTGTTCCAAATTGACCAACCAATATGGCGGTGTTAGATGTTGTGCTTATGTATTAAAAACCTTAACTTTTACAAATTCATCATTATATATACATTTGCAGAAATATACATTATTATGTATACACACTAAACAAATGAATTTCACACACAATTAACAAAAACTTTCACGATTTGATACTTTAATTGTGCACCAACAATGATAACGTTTACCACAGGTACTAGTTCAAAACTAGATACACACGCGTACCGTAAGTATTCTTTATTCGTTGATTAATTATATGGACTACAAAAAATATTTATTGTGATATTCATTGTATATCTAAACTACATGCTCTTTAAATATGAACTAAGAATATGTGTTCATGTTTCGAAATTTAATAACTTTTTCTTGAAGCGACATCTCGGATCGATTTCTAATATTGCGGATTCTAATCTTAAACTAAATATCAAGACTCTTTCACTTTATTAAATTTGGCATAATTTATTCAAGTTAGTGGAAATTATACTGCCAGAGTATTTATATTTAATTTGCTGTACAATGCTAAAAAGAATACTTTCAAATTTAGGGATATATATTTAACTGCCATCTATAGGATTTCGTTCCAAGTATAACCATAAAATGTTGTACTTTTTATAAGCAGTGCTAACGAAGTTCATTTATCTGTCCATCTTATTATACTAGGATAGTACCTTAGAATATTTATTCGTTAAATATAATTAGATTCTCTGCATTAATTTTGAGAGAATTTAACGTTTGAAACAAAAACTTTTTGCTTTTAACGTATATTCCGGAAAATTCTGTGGAAAAAATTAAAATGGAAGCGCCAGACTTGAAATAATTTTATAAATTGTATAAAAATACACGCAACTTTATTTTTTTTTATTATTCTTTATTTCTTATTGTAGCAGATTAGTTGCTTTATAACTATTTTAATTTTTGTTTCTAAACTCAAAGCCGGACATCACCCGAACATGTTTTTGTTTCATTTATACGTTTAACAAGTTTTTATAAACTGTCACATTTTATATTTACTAAACTTATTTTCTTTTTAAATTAGATGTAACATCCAGGAGAAATAGTATAAAACTGTCAATTGATGGAGGAATTTATGTAAACCTCAGGAGGTATTTTTAAATTCTCTTTGTTTTAATTATTGTGGGACCATTAACAAAAAAATATCAGATCCGCAATAAGGTAAATGAATTTATTACAGGACCAACTTTATTTGCAAGACAAGGAAAATCATCCAAATATACATTACTAACACAATATTTTGGTTCAACACTTAAGATAACATACCTAGCCTAAAATTTTTACAGGTTTTTGGCACACCGAATTCACTTTAGTATTATTACATTATACATTTATAAATATCTAAAAATATTTTAGAACAAAAACATCTACACAATAATATATGATTGACATATTTAAGGTACATTTAACAGTCGGTACACCTGGTTTTTCTCACACCGAATTAAAAGGGATTGGAAAATAGTTTCTTCTTTAAATTGTACAACGACATTTCGAATTGAGGAAATCCATCCGAAATATAATTAATGAATAACAATAAAAGCGTGTGCCCAATGACAACGCATTGAAACCAAAAATATGAATACAACAAGTACAAAACCACATAAGGCAATGCAGTCCAAAATATTAACGATATATAGAGATCTGAAACGTTAGATCTCTTTAAAATTTCACCATGAAGAAAGTGACCTGTAACATTAAATTCTTTCAAAACTTTCTCCTTTTCGAACCATCTTTTCTCAAGGAAACGTCTAAGTTCTTCCTCGGTTTTTGGTAAAACAGCAACAGGATACCTAAAACTTACAGTCAACAAGTAGACATTGCGAAAAAGCAAACTTACCTAGTAAAGTGCATTTTTACTTGCTGGGGAAAAAGTCCATCATTAAAAAGGACCTTTTCGGTTTGAGGAATAGTGTCGGGATACACTAGTGTTAAATCATAAATAGCGTCCAACGCATTTTTTTCTAAAAGTTTCAATGTTACATAAGCGAAACCCGTTGTTCGAGGATGTAAAACATATTCGTATGCCTGTAAATTGTTCCTTTCGGCATATTTATTGCTATTCTTTCTTGTACTCTCCGTAAAATCAGTGCCCTCGGGGAATATTAATAAACTATACTTATAGCAAATGTCACAAAAATAGTTAATAATTTTTTCGATTTTTTTCTTATCGTGCATCCACGTCCTTTTAATGTATAGAAAACAAGCCAATTGCATCACCCATCCTGAAATCAAAAAGATCCATTGAATTACTTGAAATTTTGTTTAAGCTAACGTACCTATACCCGGTATGTGTCTTATTATGTCTTTCAAAACAAACTTGGTGGGGTGTTTATATCTAGCGGGACCTCTGGTGCAATGATAGACTGCTGGCCATAAGAAATTCCAATCGGTACGTGTACGATGATTCATTACCAACAAAGACACTTCATCGGCATTTATCGGATCCCCAAGGATTTGCACCTCGCAACCACACCATAGTTCGAGAAGCGCCTGACATAAATTTCGGCACAATACCATTTTGACACCGCCTATACATTAATTACTTACCGTAGGATACGACTGCCAAAACGTAAATAGCACATCAGCCAAATATCGATACAATTTATTAGACAGCAAAAGAATAGGCAACAACGGACAAAAGAGGCCCGCGTAACCTACGTTGTAAAATTAATTCCCATCAACGTTAATTCTTAATAACAAACTCACCCGCCAATATGCTCGAATACCATAGCAAAAAATAAATCCACCCCTTGAAGCAACCCATTAAAAAACATCGTTTGTTTGGCTTTTCACATTTTTAATTAAGAGTGTGTTTTAACTAAAAATTAATAAGATCTGTTTTACTACAGGAAAACAAGTTACGCGTGTTAGGGTGTATTTAAACTAAGGCGTTATTGATTTATCTACCCTCTCCCAGCATCCCTCATGCGAAAGCTGGACCACTCGCCCCGTTTCTCACGCGCGGTTTTAGGTGGGAAATTTCTAAATTTAACCCGTACCAAATTATTTCCAATCGATAACGTAATAAACACTATAAAATTATTAAACTGCGCCTAATTATTTTAACGACGCAAAGCCGGTTATAAACTAAGTTCAATGGCGGGCGTTCGTAATTGACGCATTTTTCTAAGTCTTCCCTTAGGGATTGCAATTAACCTTCTTAAATTTTATAAGTCTTCCCTATATGAGTAAAGGACGATAATGTTTGAAAAACTTTATTAAACAGATTATATACAGTTCCTAGAAAAAATTTGAAAATAAAATTACTCAAGTGAAATAAACACTTCCTCTGCTTTGTAAAGTAGCTGCAAGCAAAACTTAAATATTAACCATAAAAACAAAGCATAAAACGTGCAGTTTGTGACAAGATCCAAATAATAAAGCCTACGTAATATCTTTCTAGCGTACGGTAAAGTATCAGGTTCTTCGTTAACGCAATATTTGCGTGCTCCTAAAATATAAAACAACAAATATTTGTTCCAATTTAAATGTTTTAAGTCGGTGTAGAAAATTGTACGATCATCATCCGACAATGCTTTTTCAATTTCCCGCAATTTATTATTCTGAAATTTCCACGACCGAGTCGTGTAATATTGTAGAATTACCAGCTGATTACTAATTCGCTTCTGGATTCGAACTAAGCTGCAACAATTGTAAATTAGGAATTAATTAATTAAAAAGATTTTACCTACAATGGCTTTTTACGAATCAACACAAGGATAAAATCTATTAAATAGGCCGGTATTGTATGAAAGAAAAAGGCGGCGATCATATGGAGTAGAAAACTGGATTTAATACTACCAGCAGGATACCACAAGCACACGCTGAAAGGATTGTCATATACATGTTTACGACCTATATCCAGTGCTTCTCCCCATGTGATTGTATTTTCTTCTGGCATCGTTACATTAATTACCAGTGGTTGTTTTGAAATTGGAGATGTTCCTAGTTTCCATGCCGATAATATAATAGAATTCATACAAACATCGACTGGCACTATATCGGCGTTAAAATGTGGATTACAGTGCATAGTACGTACCACTCCTTTACCGGCAGCGACAAGCAATCCAGTTGGACCGTTGAGGTTATCCACCCAACCGGCAATGGGTTCCTTCCAAGATGCTGTTACTAAAACAAATTATTTCTTTACTCAAACTAAACTTGATGGACAACAAACAAAGAGCTTAAAGCAATTCTAAATCTAGTAACAAATACGCAAAAAATGTGTTTTAACTTTTAGAGTAGTTTGCACAGATAATGTTTAACAAAACAACTTAACTTTAATTACAGTTAGTGGCAACTTATGATAAAAGCCTTTGGCACATAATATCTTTTCCAAAAATGAAAATTTAAAACGTACATTTTAACAGCCAAATGTCTAAAATGCGCGCCAAAGATGAACGACGAATCGTAAATTTAGAATTTAATTTACGGCGTTGTCTAACATACTTTTAAGTCGCACGCAAACTCCAATAAGATGTTTTTGTATATCTAGCATTATGTTTTTGATGAAAATTACATGACACCGTAGGTAAATGTTATTCTTAAGACTTGGTTGATATTTTAACAAAAAGTGAATAATTTCTAACTCAATGTTTACGCTCATAATAATAGCCTTGAAGAATATGAGACGACAACTCTGCAAATAAATCAGACGGTTTATGTTAATTGAAGATTACAACACCTGATTTGTCACGTAATAGTTTCAAGTTAAAATGAATGTAACTCAAAGATAGTTCTGTTTGAAAAATTGAATTCGCCAGAAAAGTTTACCGTCAACTGGGTACGCTTGAGGTAACTGTTTTTAATTTCTTATAGTTTCTATTTGTCATATCAGTCAACCACTGTTTTCTCTGTTCCAATAAGCTTAAAAAGTAGTAGTAGGTCTGGAAAAATTCTGCTCAAAATACAATTTTATTGATGTCCCAAATTAGACGCATATCGGTAATACTCAGGACAGTTTAGAACATCTCATTTAAAATCAATATCACAGCACCCATGTCTCAAGTTACCATTACTGCAGTTTAATTTGGGACAATTAATGCATTTTAAGATAATTACAAATTCAGAAGCAAAAATTAAGCTAATCTAGACTACTGGTAAACATTCAGAAAATAAGAAAATTAGAATATGTTGTACAAAGACTTAACGTGTCACACTCCATAACAAAAATCAGAAACCAGAGAACAAATGTGCAATTTAGGGAAGAATTACATAAGAAACATCACCTTGATCTGGAAACCCAGCGATATTTTTGTCTTCCTTGTAATTCTTCACGGACTTGAACTTATAATGTCCATTGGAAACGGATAAAACTAGCCTTACGAACAGTTTTTGATTTTTTTGTGCCTGCATTGTAAATAAACTTTACTGCAACAAAATCATCCAGCTGAATGTCTAGAATTTCTACTTGACTGTCTTCCTCTTGACTTGACATGATTAACTAGACACTCAAGATTGTTGTCAGAGGATGAATCATATATGGAGTAGATATATCATCATCTTCTGATGAGAATCCACGTCCAACTGTTCTTCTCTTTGAAGAAGAGCTAGTATTATTTTGACATGACGATTGTTTCTCCTTCAATTTGTCTTTCTTTTGCTGCTTCTCGTTCATGTGCTCTTGTAAAATGTCGGATGTGACACTTGAACCTGAAGGAATTTTTAATTCCTTTCTTCTTTTCTGTTTCGCCATTTCTGTCACTCTTGTCTCTTTTAAGAATTCTTGGAATGACTCGAACCATCCGCTTTTATTAGTAGATCTTTTTGGAATCCATTACTGTACTTGCACCGAATCCACAGGATAAATGCAACTGGCCCTAAAACCATTGATCAAATTTTGTGCAGCAGTGGGCTTCAATAGCTTAGGACAATTTTTAGGAGGCGATGAAACATCTTTAGGAATATCCATAATTCTTTTCCTTCCATTCCTTCAAGAGTTCCCTCCATTTTATTTTAAGGGGTTTACGTCCAAAGACTCACAAGTATGTTTTATAGAAATGTGACTTGTTAAATTGTCATCTGCAATCACCTTCTGATAATCCTTTAATCTCCGAAAATATGGCAGAGCGATGGTGAAAAACCAATCTTCAAAATTTTTGGTCTTCAAACCAGCCCTATCTTGAACAATTGAAACGGAAACCTGAATCTCTCCCTTCTATTCAAAAGTCATACAACTACTCGGATGGAAGTAACCAACGACCAACACCTGTACCAGCGAACATAACTGAGGTGCTAAATTTAGTTTCTGGATGTTTACAGGCTTTGTCGTACAATCACTTCCTCTTGCCTGATCACACATACTAGTTTCATGATAGTTAATGATTCCCTCTGCTGGAACACCCTGTAGAGACAATTTAGATTCGTTAAAATATTTTTGAATTGTTGCTTCATCAATGGTCGCTCGAGATCTTTTGAAATTTTCGCTAAAACAAACTTTAAGTATATCCTTGTGACGATTTAAAAGTAACTTGACCCAATCAATTGTAGCCATATTGTTATTGAAACGACTAACTTTTACAGATTTTTGCCCAGATAGTTTTTACAATGAACCGTATGTCAAGATCGGTTAATGGAAATCCCAATTCCCTAATATTTTAAACTCTTTCACTATGCAGCTTTCGTCAGCTTGAGCTTAATGCAATAGGATGTCCATAATTGTTCATGTTTTTTCCATTAACTCTTATATTTATTGTACTTTTTGGGATTCCATATTTTTCAGCTGCCTTCTACAGAGTCAGATTTTTCTTTTTCACACCTTCCACAGCTTTTGCCAAGTTTTCCTTGCAAAAATCAGAGTACGATCTACTCCCTCTTTTTTTTCTCCTTCGCATTTTACCTCCTGTAATAAAAATTATTTTTTATAATCTAGGAGCACATGCAATTTAATAATCATACTTTAAAAACAGCTGCAAACTTGAGTTATTTATCTTAGGAAACTCCTTCAGTGACCATCATGATTTTTAGATTAGAAATATGCTGCATTATTGTGGACATGCATTACTAAAAGTAATGTTATGAATGAGTGCAACACATTCGTATAATAGTTGTAATAATGTGAGATTGACGAGCAAGACTATTTCATAAAAATTTAATGCAAGAATAAAACCATTTTAATTATGTGCATTCGATTGCTACTTGCCGGCCTAGGAATGGGGACTGTTTTTTGTTTAATAATAATAGCAACTCTTCTGTAACAGATATCCACAGAAAACTCGCCAAATTGTAAACATCAGTGTTCTAAGTATACCTAGATGATAGTATTATCAATACGAATTGGTGACCACTGTATGCAGTGGCAGATTAATATATTTGAAGGCGCTTCCAGTTTTTAAAATTATAATTATCTACAACACATCTATATAAAGGCAATCAGTTAGAAAAAAACACAGAAAAATGTAAAAATGAAAACATTGTAGGTAATTAATTATTTGGTAAAAACAATTTGAGTAGATAATAAAATAATTATATATGGCATAAGGATGATCATATTGTCAAACCCTATAATACGGTTCGTAATACCGTGATGATTCATTACGATCTGATTAACATACAAAATTTTAACTGCTGCCTTAAATTATAGCACCTACACACAACCAAACTTATATGAAATCGCCCAGTATTTGGTGCTAAAGAATTTTTTAGAGAAAAAAGTTGTTGCGCTGATAAAAGATAAACGTTTTTGCTTAAAATGAATATTATAATCTCGTAAAAATTAACACGTTAACTAAAATTTTAATAAAATTTACCATTAATGACCTGTTGGGTTATGAGATGTCCAAAGTAGAAAAATTATTGGTTTTGTTGAGCACGGAATGTCAGAAAGAGAGGTAGCAGCTGCGGTAGGCGTGACAAAAGATATCGTTCCAAAGACCTACCAAAGGTACTTGGAATTAGGAAGTCTTAAAAATAGACCCAGAAAAAATCGTGGAAGAGTTACTGTTGATGTGCATGACCGTTTTGTGTGCCAAATTGCTAGAAGAAATCCAACAATTTCCCAAACAAAACTAAAAGGGCAGCTTCTGGAAGCCACAGGTGTAGACGTTTCAATTGAAGCAATACGGAAGGGACTTCGTGCTGGAGGTTTATATAGTAGAAAACACTTACGAGTTCCACTGTTATGCAAACAAAACAAAACTGACCGTCTAAACTTGTGTCATCAACACAAAAACTGGATAGATCGAAATTGGCAAAATGCCCTGTTTTCAGATGAAAGTAGAATTGATGTCAACTCAGATGACTGTCAAATTCGCATTCTAAGAGCTTCGGGGAGACAAGCTAGACTACAGATCTGTCTCAAAATACAGAGGAGGAACTGTAATTTCTTGGAGTGGCATAATGTTGGGAGCAAAAACATCTTTGCTTCCTATTTAACAAACTTTAACTGGTCTAAGGTAAGTTGATTTAACTTTAGAACGTGAAGTTAGGCTTTAGAGAGGTACAGTTCGGGAGAATTTTATATTCATGCAGGATAATGCACTTCCTCATACCAGCAGGGTTGCTCAGAACTTTCTTGAAACGGAAACTGTAACTGTTATAAACTAGCCTGCGTGCTCACCAGATCTAAATCCCATAGAAAATTTATAGGAGCAGCTCAAAGAAAAGGTTAGAACTTCTATGGACAATCCAGGAAATGCCGAGCAATTGATTCAAGTTGCATTAGAAGAATGGAAGGACTTAGCCCAATAAAACATAGAGAATTTAATTGGAAACATGCCAGCATGAGTTGAATTTTGCATAAGGGCGAGAGGAGCAACACTGATTTTTAAACTTAACATTAAGTTTTCTAATGATATTGTTTATTGCGTTTGTTAACGACAATAAATTATCAACCTTTGTTTTTGTTTATTTTTATAAACAAATGTGATTACTTCGATTCTATTATAATGCTCATTTGAAGAAAAAATGTGTATCTTTTACCAGCGCAACAATTTTTTCCTCTAAACAATTTTTTAGCCCCAAATACTGGGTGATTCCATATAAGTTTGGTTGTGTTTAGTCCTATAATAGCTTTATTATGGTATGGCAAGCTAAACAACAAGTAGGCGTTCATAAACTTATTAAAACGTACAAGCAAATTAAAAACAGTTATAGCTATTTTTAAACTTCAATATTATTGGATAATATTGAATAAAAAAAAATGATTCTTTATAATTTTGTAAAGACGCATATCAGTTATCTTTTAAAATATTTTGCTTATTATTTAACTCTTAGAAGCACAGTGGTCAATGTTGTTAACCACTAAAAATAGCTCTTTTAAGCTCGATGATTAGTGTAAATAAGCACTAGATGTTGTCGGGCCCCACATACAAACGCATAGGCAGCGACGTTGATAAACCCAAGACTAGTTTTATATTAAATCTACAGAGGGCTCTTGTAATACAATTTGTAGTAGTATTTCTTTCAGTAATCGTGCTTCAAGTTGGGAATTTATTTAATATGTTGTACCTAATATATTCTAAAATGTAGTATTATTGAAATGAGATTTTAATCTGATTTCAATGTTATATTACACCCTGTAACTATTAGTTAATCCATACATAATTAAATTAATAACAAAACACTTAACGGTGTTTTTAACTTCAAGATTTACTACATTGTTAATGTTAAATAAACTGTTTTCCAAATTAACCGTTTCGATTGATTTGGTTCAAAACAGTGTTTATAGAATAGAATTTAGCCAAGATCTAATGAATACATTAAGCAGTCAAAATTTGTTTTTAAGAATACAATTGTAACATTACTGTTTTGGTAAGTTTAGATTTATTTTAAAATATCTTTGCAATTTATTTAGAATACAAAATACGAGAAACAAATGTTAAAATTATAAGAGAAGAAAAAGAGAAAGACGGAGAGAGGGAGCGTGTAGTTGTTATTTTATTTAAAATATGATATAAATAATTATCTACCTTAATTTGTATTTATAATTAGTCTTGATAAAATGTCAGAATGTTCTAATTACTTATTCGTATTTATGAGGGCCAGTCAAATGATGCAGAGGAGATGATCCAGCCAGTTTGGCATCTGTCTAAAAATGAAAGAGGGTGAGCCAATCATTCAGTGTTGAGGTTTAATATAATCAGTAACAA
>JAHWXV010235659.1:0-17950 GCA_024586415.1 Phrixothrix hirtus | reverse complement strand
AATTACAATTGTTCCTTATGGCGTGCAATATATTATAATTGAGCTAATGAATTTTCATTCCCGTAAGTAAATAATTTCTCGTTGCGTTATTTTCAAAATGAAAGATACATCAATTAGTAACATGGTTTTCTGTTAACGTGAAGAGTTGAAGGTCTAGCTTTTATTAACATGTGCGAATTAAAATGTTGATAGCTAACAAAGACGAAACTAACCTCGACTCCGTGTAATAGAGCGGTGTGAACAACTATAGCTCATGTGGATTGCCAGATGTAGTTCTATACGATGAAAGACACGATTCCACTACGCCTTGACGCAATTATCCAAATACATATCGTCAAGACTAATTTGTTTTGTTAATTGAATTTTCCAATAAGAAAGCAGCAGATGATAATAACTAGTACTTCCTTTTAACGTTTATGAATTTGGAGCAAACATGTTAGAATTGTCATGTATTTAACGCCTTTTTACATGAACTTAGAGGTTTTCTGAAAAAATGGTTTAAGTGAGTTATCAGAGAAAATTTCTGGAGTTAAGCAAGACTTTTTATGTCCATTAACTTGGATGGGTGACCGTTACAATTATCGTTCCCAAAATAAATGTAAATAATATTTTCACTATGTGTGTAAGAGAAAGTCGGGTGCTGTCTCACACCAGATTTTTGATCTACTTAATGCCATTTTATATGCACCAAACAGTTTTGAACCAAACAGTTTCTGTAACAAATGTCTGGAAATCTACTATTGAAAAGTACTTGAAGTATTAATTGTGAATAACATATCTCAAGAACATCACATATAGAAATGAAACAATATATTTAAACTTTCTGTCTTCTGCACATGAGACAACAAAATTTAGTTAAACTCGAATTACCGTAAGTGTCACTTTATTATTACGATTTTTAGGTTTTTTGAGATTCTCTTCAAAACTTCTGTAACAATTTCTTTAAAAGTTGCTACCGTTCTTATGTAATTCATGCCCTTTTACGCGAACTTAACGTTTTCACTGAAAATCTAGAATTAGGTAGCGTTTTTCATGGCCAGTAATTTTGATTGCTGGCCTTTACAATTATCGTTCCCCAACTAAACCTACATAATATTTTAACCAACTGTTGACACTATTTGCATAGGTAAATAAGTAAGAGGAAGCTGTGTATTGTCTTACAACAGATTAATGCAACAGATCCATAAGGGGAATATCTTTAAAAGCAATAAAGTAATTTTTTTAATTGTAAGTTCACTTTCTTCTATCCAGAAATTAAAGCACCAGCCCTCATACGTTTCGTAAACTAGCGTTATGCAATTCAGTTAATAGAATATTGCAATACTTCCGAAAATGTCAACTTTTCATTTTTACTTTATTTTAACCTATATGATATATGATGTAAAAGCGAAAGTATTGTTTTCAACAAAAATATTCCATGCCGAAATTTTAGTGGAAATTCATGTTTTTGAATCCCAAAATTATGTTTTTGGAAATTTATATGTGTTTGTGTATGTGTACATGTGTGGGTTCGTGTGCGTGCGCGTGCGCGTGTTTTTGTGCGTACGTGCATGCACGGGTGCCTGCGTGCATATGTGTGAAAACGATATTTCAAAAAGTAGAGGCGTTGGTTGTAAAAGTATCCTCATAACATCAAAATCGCGATTATTAAAACTGTTACAGTTTCGCGCGTTTCAATGTTATTAATAGTTATATTAAAAAGACAATGTAAAAAGACCTTAAGAATTCGAGGAGTGCGCGAAACATATGAACATTAGAACAATTGATTATATATATATATATATATATATATATATATATATATAAATGATTGTAAATCCAGTAGCTTACCTAACTAAATTAGACAAACTACAAATAATTTATTTAATTAAAATAATTTAAGCTTATTGTATACATCAAATGAGATGCCACCATTTTAAATATGAACATGTGGCAAATTTCAAGTACAGAAACGATCCTAAAGGGAAAGAATGAAATAGAAAATAAGTTACGCTAGTGGAATAAAGATATCGCGTGCTAAATTAATATACAAAGAGCGATGCGAATTCGCTTAAGGGACACTCTGATTTCAACCGCCAAGCGATATACTTCGTCTCCAATTCGAAGCCGGGGACCTCAAGTGCCAGGGCAGCATATTGCTAATCCAACCGCGCGCCTATAAGCATCTAAGCATGAATCAACCTTTGATTTAAAATATATCCAAGCCAGCAAACCTACTTTTCGCTTGGAAGTCGTTCAACCTTTCCGCCATCACTCACGAAAATTAGTTGCTCGGGCAGCAGGAATCCTCGCTGAACAGTTACTTAGGCGATATGGTGACTGAAGAATCCTGAAATTGACCACCACACACCTTGCGGGGCCCGTATTATGCCAGCGTCGCATTTTCCTGTACGACATGACGAAGGAACCCGATAGACTCGCATAGAAAGCTTGCAAACGCTTCCACTTGTTACCCGTGCTATAGGAGCCGGCGTTACGAGGTATCCAGACCGCAGAAGGTACATATGACAGGATCACAGGAAGTGTTTTTAGGGTCGGCTATTAAACCGCTTTGTGTATCGATGTTAACAGCATTGACACGAGACCCGTTATTAGGCAACTTTCAAAAGCATTTTAGCATTTGTTTAAGTCCTGCAGAAATTAATTACCATTGGTTGAAAGCCTTTTTATTATAAGTGCTAATTAATTATGTTCATTGATACTAATTCATTAGTATCATCCGCCCGTTGCTAAAGTTAACACTAACCAAAACAAATCTATTGCCATCAACGATAATTATATACATTCATTGATTGAGCTTTACGAATCAAAAGTCAATATTTAATTGCCGTTGTTGTAGACACAAAAGAATAGCTAAACGATTATTTTATTAATTCTTTGTGTAAATAGTTGTTTTAGTATTAGAAAACGTTTACATCATTGTTTTGAATCTTTCGTTATTATTTTGTATATAATTATTCTGACTTTTTGTACACATCTTGTAAATACTTTTTAATTGATAAGTAATCATCCATTTGCTCTTATTTATAATATATAACTTATGAAGATTTATTGCCTTGTTATTTATCAACCAATTTAGTTAGGAATGAACAACCAAGGCCTTCGTCAGAGAGAAGTCCTGTAAAGAAAGCATCCGGCCTCATGACTGTTGGTTACTTAAGAAAAATGTAAATAAAGTAGAGAAAACCGTAATGTCACATGATAAATAAAATTTTACATTTAAATTTGTATCCATCAAAGCACACGACTAAAGCAATCTGACAAAAATCAGATAACTGGAAGCGCTACCTTACTCTTATCATTCTTTGGTTTTTCGCAATTTTCACCCAATTGGCTCTAACGATTTTTTTAAACATATTCTGTTTATTATCTATTTGATGGCGTTTCATATAATCTAGGAGGTTTCTCAGAAAATTTTCCTTAAATAGAGCAACCCAAAGTACTTATATCGTTAACTCTCATTAAAATAGCTATGAAATTAGAAGTCCTACCGCAATGAAAATTTATATTTAAATTCAAAGCTTGCTTGGCATGTAAAACTAACAATTCAGTTGAAATCAAATAAGTAGAAGTACCACTTTATTTCTGCTAGCTTTAGGTATTTTCCGAAGTTTTCGTTTGTTGCGATTTTCTTGAAATTGGCTGTAGGGTTATTTTTTAGACTTAGTATATATTTTGGCTACTGAATTACGTTTTATATATATTATGTACTTTTTCTAATAAATTTTCGAATATCCATTAACCGGAAGTACTTAGAGTATTAATTTGAACAACATATCTTAAACCCTAAACATAATATAAAAGTGAAATTTTGAATTCAGATTTCCTAAGTTTCATACATGAGATGGCAATAATTTAGCTAAAATCGAATGACCAGAGCTATCTCTTTATTTTTGAGTTTTTTCCATATAGAATTACTTAATGTTTTTTTCGTGCCTCAGTCATGGTGTAAAGTCCTACTTGTTTCAAAGGAGTTCTAAACGTCTATGTCAGAATAAAAATTCGACCGATTAAACTAGGTAATGAAATCGCATAGAAACGAGGCAACTTCATTGCTGTGTAACTTCAAATGGCAGAACTTTTTAACCTTCAACTGTAGCTCATTTATTCTTTAAGATAATTCATCCAACGTTTCAGAGAGTTACTATAATTTCAAAGAGAGATTAGTTTTGAATACAATTCAGTAATTGGGACTTTGGAAAATGTAATTTTTTTTAGAAATTTTGGCGTTCTACTGATATTTGTGGTAGATATCTAGAGTTCTACTAATTATCTCTATCCCATTCGCTTATTCCTTCCTATTTCAAAAATATGGAGCCAATTTCACACGGGGTCCTTTGTTCCTTGCAACTTCATTCCAAAATAACGTTCTTATATGCTAAGGTGTAATAGTATCAAGATGAAACCACGTTAGCGCATGTGCAATCGAGTGGCTATTAATGGTAGGTTTTACTAAGATATAAACTTTAGCGCCAAATTGCAGTACCATTTTTAATGTAAATCACGTGGAAGAATTACAGTACGATGAATGGGGCGAAAGGGGGAACTGAAAATGATAAATTATTAAAGCTTTACAAATAAAGAGAGAATGTCATAATTTTGTGTTCACAAACCATAATAGTTAATGTAAAAGGAACCATAAACAAACCATAAATGACTACATTCATTCTTATCGCCTGTTTGATTTGACAGCGGCTATGTGTAAATGAATCCAAGCACAAAATATGATAGCCTATGCACAAATAAAGCACAAAATACTAGACCCCATCATGTTTCCCAACTGGATATGGTAGGGAACGTCGTATCGCTGGCCCACTCCAAAGACCTTCCAAATAGCAACGAAAACCTTAAAACATAAACGAAAATAGATTGTATACAAATAACACAAAGGACTGCACTCCATGCTGTCCCTCAATTCAATGTGGTAGGGACTGACCCTTTCCATGGGCTTTCCAGATAGCAGCGAAAGCGTTAAAATAAAACGAAAATAATTTGTGGACAAACAAGTTCTAAGAAAGAACAAATGACTGAACCCCATCCCGTCCCATAACTCAATGTGGGAGGGGTTGTCGTGTCATCAGCCCCTCCCATGAATTTTCTAAGTAGAACCGAGAGCGTTTAAGCACAAACTACAATGTAATTGGTGCACAAGCAAGCACAAGCGTAGCACAGACGACTGCACCGCATCTTGTCCTTCAACTCAATATGGGAGAGGCTGACATATTACTGGCCCCTTCCATGAGTTTTGTAAACAGTTGCGAAATTATTAAAGCACAAACGACGATAGTTGGTGCACAAACAAGCACACACGACTGCACCCCTTCATGTCCACCAACTTGATATGGGAAGTTCTGTCGTGTCGCTGGCGACGTGGACCATTTTAGCATGTTTCCTCGCCAAAGGCAGGTATCAATTGACTGATACTTACTGGCTGAGTTAAATCACTTTAAAAGTTAAAAAAAAGGTACATTTGTGTAGTACTGTTCGTTTTAAAGTTTGTCAATAATGAAACTGTTTGACGATTTGTTGTTCAACTAATCTAACTAGCTCAGCGAAATATTAACTTTTACACAGACATTAATTACATTGAAATTTTTGATCTCCAAATCGTATAAGTATCAATTGTCGTGCCTAATTCGTCGAAATTGATAAAACTAGTTACGCAGATTTTCCTTTAAGACATAGAATCTACCATCAGTAATGTCCTAAGATAGAAATATTTTCAAGAAAGCATTTTAATTTGCGGTCCGGGAATTTAAAATCGTGTCGTGCTAAAGTTACATGATAACTACTTTACCGTAGGTGTATAATTACCAGTTATATTTATTAATGTCTTAAATTTAAATTGCGTTTTACATTCCAAGTTTATCCATTTACCGTTAAAAATTAATTTTAAACAATTTTGTTTGTTAAAGCGTTAGTCATTTTTAAGTTACAAAACAATAAATTATTTAACATCTTGGTTTTTTTTCTATAGAATGTTCCTAACATTTTTAATAGATTTGTTGGAATAATACCGTTCTTCCTTCTGAAGTAGGGTATTATTCCTACAAATCTATTTAAAATCAGTAACATTCTATAGAGAAAAGTCAACGGGGAAAATGTTTCTACAACGATGCAAAAATATTTAACATATATGTATAGGATCAAATTAGAATAAATCGACAACTTAGACCTTAGACGCGGGCGTAGTTTTAAACCAAAATAAAATACTCTTTTTTCATAAAATCCCTTGCCGTTTTGCCGTTTTTAAAAACGAAATGCCGTTAGAAGTGCAAAAACATTTTTTGATCATCGAATAAACGAATAAACAACGAAAGCAAGTCGGAGTAGTTACGTCATACTAAAATTAGGGATATTAATTTCATTTATGGCATCGCGTTGGTTTCCAAATGTTGTGGGTATGTATTGTCAGAATTTGTGTTTATCAAACTCTGCTGAACAGTAGGGGCAATGTTTTTCATTGCCAAATTTTATTAATTTTAATCTTTGTGTGTTTATTAATTTAATTACATTTTATGTTAAGTTGGTAATCGTGTCTGTATAGCAATAGATAGTTTAACTAATATCGAAATAATATAATTTTTTGCAATTTACATACTCATGTATATTGGCTAAATGTGGATAAATGGGAGATACAGGGGTCAGCAGTAACGGTCCTATGCAATGGGCGTCGCGATCATTAGATTTAAATTGCTATGATTTTAGTTTTCGGCCATATGACATAATTAGTTTATGTAGTGCCTATTAATCACTTAAACAATGAACAACACGAATATCCGATGCTGCACGAATAATCGCTGTGCCGTAGGGCACAAGCGTATATTAGCAAAGAATATGAGCATTTTGAATACTTGTTTAAAATAGGTAAGCTCTTTAGTGCTAATTATATTGATCGGATCTTAAATTGCAAGTTGAGAAAGGTTAGGGAAATATTCTTTGGTTCTAAAATGTAATTCCGGAACAAAGTTATTTTAATTTTGTGTTTAAATAAACAAAGATCACCACAAAAAATAACCGAAATAATAAAATAATGTGCTGTAACAATGAAAAATCATTTACAATTCCTTCATGAGTTTTAAAAAGAAAAATAACTCAAAAAAGAAATTTCAAAATTATGTTACTTGTAAAAATCGGGATGTGGTTCTTTGTGTTATTGAGGGCGTTTAAAATTAAATGTTCGCCGTTCTTCTACGTATTGGGATAGCTTAGTATTCACACGAAATAGACAGATACAGGTTCAGTAATTTAATATAAAGTAGAATGTCATATAAAGATCCGATTGTAAGTGACTTTTCCGTTAATGGACGTAATTCGACCTCCACATTGTGTAGCCGGCTTCGATTTATATAGCAGTTACCATCTTCCTGTAGGTCTAAAGTAAGCGGGTACCCCGGTCGAAGATAATAAGTTTTTCAGCAGAGATTAATTTGAAGGCAGACCTTCTCTTTCGATAAGTAAGTCAAACTGCAAGCTACCAATGCGATATTTGGAATGTTAACGATCCCTTCTTGGAGTGGAACTTTTTTAGATTCGGCGAGACTACAGTAGGTGTGGCGCAATGACTGCAGTAATTGAAGCAGCCGAGTCCAAGGAAATTTTCGCATCTTGAAGCCCGATTACAAAACACAAAAAAGAGTTAAACGTGCGTATTAGACATATGCCTTTGGTTGTCACATGTTCTGGAAAAATTTGAGAGCATTAAGTCCCCACGATTTTAAATTCTTTACCGCTCTATCGCCGTTCCTCTTCAATGGCACCGTACAGGGTGTATTTTGTTTACCTATTAAAAGTAGTTGTAATTTATAAGAGTTGTGAGTTTGTCTCGCAATAATGGTAGAACATTTAACCATGTTATAATCAACTGTGGAATTTATAGCTTCCTCATTTAATATTAATGACAATATATTTGACATAAATGTGTAATTTTACCTATACCACGAATAATGCTTGCACAAATTTCGGTAATATTTAAAAGAAAACTAATATACAGGGCGTTCTAAAAATAAATGGCACCTCGCAAACTGCGGGTATCTTATGACCTGTAGAACAAAGTTTGCCCGTGACATTTTTTCAAAAGCCTATAGTTTTCAAAATACTAACAATTAACTGTCTTTAATGCGTGCTACTCATTGGCATATCTTGAATTAGGACCACATGTTCGTTTCTAAAAATATCTATTGTAGAATCCAACGTTAAAAGAACTTTATGTTACTTTACCTGACATATTTTGGAACAGTATTAGTCAATCTCCGATACACGAATCCAACAGGCTGGCGAAAAATTTAGAAATCGTTGTTGCAAATCAAAATAAACAAATTCAAAATGAATTTTCCAATTGTTCTTTTTGTTTACAACAGTAATTTTTAGGGAATGCTTTTGTTACTGATCGGCGTAAAAAAATCGCTTATTCTGTTATAGAATATCTACATTGAACAAGTTACAAATTTAAAAAAAAACTTAATTGTATTTATTTCATGTCTGACATTTAAGACAAAACAATTTAGAATCTTGTATTTTAACAAATAATTTTACTAGCAAGAAAAAAAGCAATAAATTCGTTTAAAAATTAAATATTAAAGCGTAACAGCTGACTTAAGATCGTTTTGTTATTTCAAAGAAGGTAAACAAGTCTAAACAAGTCCAACCAAGTTTCATTAGATCATATTACTACAAGTGTCGTAAGAAAACATTGCGTGTTTTTATAAGCATATCAAATTTCTGTAGTACGTGTTGTTTACTATCGTTCCATTAGTAATTCCTTTTAGTATTTAGCTCAAATTATATAATTCAAATTTTCAAAATTTAAAAATCGTTTTCGAAAAAGAATTTCAAGGAGTTGGAGGTCTACAGGTCTTAAGGTGCCAACAATTTGCGCGATGTCACTTATTTTTGGGACACTCTACAACTATGTATAAACGGCCATACATATGTCATACCATTGTAACATATACTTTATTATTGGAATTAGCGTCAACATAATCTATCAATTAATAATATTAAGTTAACTGATGAAGAATAAAGGAACCAGTTCTTATTTTGTTTTTATTTACAGAAAAACAAATTTGTTTGGCGATTTTATATTTAATAAAATAGATAAGCTTAATTGAGTTCTCAAATATAATAAAACTTTATAACTTTGAAATCAGTTTAAAGTGACACCTTCAATTAGGTTTTCATATAGGAAATAGAGATGCGCTATTCTCCTTAAGTTATATAACATTTTCTTATATACCTATGCTCGTATATGCCTTTTAATGGATTATCTTAAATTAATAAATTATAGCTACCGCACTTGGCCTAATGGAAGATACGTAGCTCCTTCCTATAAATTCGCTTCGCTTCATCTACTTCGATTAAATTATGTTGTTCCGCCCTTCCGTATAGCGAAACGAAAATATACTGCAAAACAATCTCTTGTCAGATGTTCGACCGCAACTAGAAACAAATGTTGGTGTTTAATTAGATACTAATAACAATTAAATGTATATTATATATAAGGAGGAAACTTGAGGCAACCGATATCAATGGTAGTTCATCCATTAGTGTTCGAGGCCTACATAACGGACATCATTTCTAGAAAATACACCAATAGTCCTTAAACAAATTACACCCCCTTATTCAGTATTCCTACATTTACGTATGAGCATAGCTGGTTCAATATTAATTATTTTAAAGTCATAGAGGTAAGCTTTGATGCCAAGCAGTTAACCAGCTCGTTACTGTAAAAGAACTTCGTGTTTGATCTCCAATATCTTAGTTGGATTACGTAGACAAGTTCTGAACTACTTCATAAACCTCCACCGACATCCGTACTCTCCTTGTGCATACATTATGTTGGTACTGCTATTCAGAGTTTTAGAATTTAATTGTTGGTGTTAGAAAAGGGAACATTTAAGTACGTGTTACGCTTATATTTGAAATACAAATTAATATAAATTAATTTAAATTAATTTAAAACCCTTTATAGACATTAACGTTCATGTTTATACTTTTTTATAATAAATTCGTTGCAAAACTTATTGTAAGCAAATTTTTTGAAATTCATGCGTTCTAGTGTTTTCTGCAATTCTTCATGTTATAATAATACATTAACCTCTTGTTATTACAGTTTACAGGAATACCCATTCCTATAATTTCCTTTAAGGCTATAACTATTAACAAAGGCATTATTTTGTTATTGGTTTAGCTTCTGGCATGAAAATTAAGAATGTAATTAATTACCTTAGGTAATTTAGGTCAATTTCACTTTCTATTGACACGACCGACCATTGACCAGACCTAGCTGATCCTCGTAGTTCGCTAGAGCCATGAAAATCAATCGTACCTGGATGCAAGCAATAGTTGTTTAATTATTATTAAACAAATTTTATAATATTTACCAATGCTGCGCTTTTTGTTTCCTTATACCTAGAAACTGAAATTTGTGTAAAGCTGTTTGGTGTATTTGGACAAACTTCAACATTCCATTACTTTTCTTTCGAGATTTCTTTAACCTTTGAATTGAATCAGATCCACGCATAATTAGAGGCATTCACGCATAACAATTTTTATGAGTTTTTGATAAACTTATAACACAATGTTTAGGTTTATGCTTTCTTAATTTTCTGAAATATACATCACAAAGTTAACATTAATTAACTAAAACTATACTTACTAATTAGGTGTTTTGGTTTTTTTAATTCTAAAGCGTAAAGCGCTCTTTCGATAGCAAAATTACTTCTTTCATTTTCTTAATCACCAGGACTGAGTTCTAAAAGTTGTTTACGTAGTAGGAACAGATATAGTCCGTTTACAATAAATATAATTTATACTAATTCAGCAAAATTTTCTTCTTGAAGTTCTAGGGCTTGCTCACATTTCTATAATATGCAAATAGCAATTGTAATCATGATATAATACAGGATATATCACAACGAGCTTACACTGTCTGTTTGTCAAATACTAGTTAAAATACTACTATAAAATGTGCAAATGCTCATGGTGAACGACTACGCTCTTTGCAACTATACCAGAAGTTGTCAACAACTTTGCTGTTTTAAATAGAACACCCTATATATTTTTCTATTTTCTAATAAATTCTAATAGATCACTTAATATTAGTGTCAGTTTATGTAATTAACCTTGTAGATAAATGGAACTGTTTTTGGGATATTCAATTTTTTGCAAAAAATTAATAGATACTAAACATAAAAAAATCTTTAGTTGGTAGTTGACTAAAGTAATAAACTACAAACTCTTGACGGGCATTTATTACCTATAACATAGCCTATTTATTACTTCTGAAAATTGTATTTCGCAAATAATATACAGGATGTTCAATAAAAGTATTCAAACTTAAAGTTAACAAAACGTGAACAATTCATTTGTTTTAAATAGCAACCCATATTTTTTTTAATTTTCAATGAACTCTATATTAAAAATAAACGTGAGTCTGTACATATTCTCCATTTCAAATTTCAGTCCTAACCGAGATAATACATACAATTTGATAACAGGCTGGGTTACTGCGTTAATTGTGTAATTTTGATTTGATCTAGTACTCTGATATTTGGATATTGTTTTCAAATAAAATTTACTGTTAGCAATTGTCAAGTATTGAAATAAATAAGCTTGTTGAATTATTGAAGATTCAAATTATCTGAATTTGTTACTGATACAGTGTGAATATCATAAAGTGTTTACTAGAACGTGTGAAGTATTTTCTAGAAGATTTTCAGAATTGCCAAAACAAACGCGTTATACGGTGAAGAGAATAATTAACAGTTTAAGGAATTTTGGTTCCTTTAAAGCTAAAGCAGCTAAAGAAAATTCCGTTGTTGACAATGACGGGAACGAAATTAATGTTCTTGGTTACTACAATACTTATTTCCAAGCTTCTGGAACTGATAGTGAAGGGGATTTAGGTATATCAGCTAAACCTATTTACAGAATTTTGCAAAAATGTAAATTTCACCTTTATTTATACACCGTGATACATCACTATGAAAAAACGATGAATATAACAGAAGTAATAAAACAAGGTGCTAAGAAGCTAACGTTCTTAAAAATGTAATATGGCCTAATTGAGAGAAGTTCACTAAAAATGGAATACTTAGTACACGTAATTTTCACTGTTGCAATCAAACTATCCCCATACATTAAGTAAAGGTCCATTTCAAAATCTTTAGGGTTTTAATGTCCTTTGCGCAATAAGAGACAGCCACATTGTTGCTCTTCATTCCTATGATACGAATTTAAATGTATCTTTTAATCAATTTTATACTTTTTATATGAAAAATATTTTGAAATATTAAGAAACCTTAAAAATAATAACTTGATCGCCTTGCTTGAAATGAATTTACAAAATTATTTTTTTTTACATGGCGGTGTTCCTCCTCATGGTGGACTAATTGTTCATAATTTTATGAACGAAACGAATTAGGACCAATGGCTTTAAATAATAGCCATTTTCAGTGTCCTCCGCACTCACAAGATTTAAGTTCTCTAGATTTTTTTATATGGAGCTTTATTAAGAGTAAAGTTTGTTTTTCTGTTTCAACAACAAATGAGGGTTGTGACCAGAGAGTTCGTAATCCATTTAATTCTCTGACTCCGATATCAGTTATGCGTGTTACAAATGATGATGTTTTTCAGAGGATAAATAAATATCTTATTACTCACGGAGGGAATTTTGAATATTCATTAGTTCTTAAATATTTCTTCAGATTCATTTACTATATTTTTGTTAAATTTAATTTTGCATGTTATCTTATATCTTACACATATTATTATAAGTGCTAAAAATTACCGGCTCTTTTTAGGTTTAAATGAACTTAAATTATTTAATTTCTTATTGTTGGTGTACCGTATTACCATGTTCCTTTTATAGCACAATTAGTGCAGCAACTTTAGACTAACATCCAATTTTTTGTATTATCTCAACTATGACTAAAATGTGAAATAAGGACATATAAACTTATATATGAAGAATTCTTTAAAGATTAAAGCTATAGGAATTTTTATTTAAAAATAAGAGTTGTTCACATTTTGTTAAGATCAACTTTGAATAGCTTTGTTGAACACCCTGTATATTATGTACGAAATACTACTATCAGAGGTAATAGGTTAAGATTTAGGTAATAAACGCCTATCAACAGTTTCTAATTTAATGCTTTAGGTAACTAACCAATAAAGATTTTGTGATGTTCGGTATCTGGCTATTTTTTGCAAGAAAACTGAATATCTCAAAAACGGTTCAATTTAGCTATAGAGTTGATTGCATAAACTGACGCTAAAATTTAGTACTGTATTTAAAATAAAAAATAAATAGAGTTTTCTACTTAAAATAACGAAGTTGTTGACCATTTCTGGTATAACCCGAAGCATTTGAAAGTAATTTAGTCCCAAAGAGCGTAGTCGGTAACCATTACATGCAAATTTCCATAATAGTATTTTAAATAGTTATTGAGATACAAACGTAAGCTTGTCGTGCTACATTCTGTATACCTTCGAATATAAAATAACCAAATTCCTGAAATTACGAGTAAATCTAACTACATAGTTGATGAATGTTACCAAAAGCTATTTACACGTTAAAATTTAGAAAATTAATCATTGAGCATCATTATTATTATTCTAGAGTATACAGTGTGAGCAACAAAGAGTAAAGACAGCTGAATATGTAACGACACTTTGGTTGTACTGAAAAATAAAATTAAATAATGGTAAAGTTACCAGATAATTAGTTTTCTAAATAGGCGTCAGATACAAATGACATTTATAATTCATTATTAAAATGATGAATTGCAATTTAAATTTATTTATTTATTGTTGATTGCCGGGCGTGAATAATTAAAAATAAATTATTGTATTTGCGTGTTAAAGCTTACGCATTCATGGCTTTCAGGATGGTTGGCAATCAAATTGTCTCGACTTGTTATCGATACTAAGCCGGAGGGATTAAGTCCCTTACTTCTGGCAATTGAATGTACTGCACCCATAGACTATTACCTGATATTTATCTCAGTATACCTTACTTTATTTATTTACTTTTAAATGTATGGGTCTCACCAAAACTTTTATTTAATTTACGACACACACCTGATAAGCAACAATGCTTGAATTTCATATATTTATTGATCGTCAAATTCAAAACACAAAAAAATGCAAAATAAATCCTTACCTCTACAAACAGAAATACAAATTTACTACAAGTACAGTTATCTAAACAAATTTCAATGAACTGTCAAGCAAGATCCTTTTAAGTATTAAAATTTTCCCAAGTGGCATTTGTTTGACCTTTTCTAAAAGTATCCAGCGGCAGGTACAGATTTTGCTATGAGTAAAATTTTAATGCTTGCATTCACCGGATGTGATTGCTCCGCTCACTTGGATCGCTACACAGTGGGAGCACTCCATCGTTTACTGACACGCAAAATGCCCTCAAACGCCTTTAAACGCATTATAATGTGCCAAACGCAAGAGCGTACATCTAGATGTTCCCGCCGTTCTTGAAAATCCATTTATAGGTTTATTGCTGTCTGTTTTATGCGTTGGATTGTGCTTGTTTGTATTTTCGTGCCTTTTTGCTTTTCTTAATAATTTGTTGTATATATCTTTACCCTTTTAGTTTAATGATTTGCTAATTTTATAACAATAGAGTAGTTTAACATTTATATTTTTTATAAGTAGGTAATTTAATGTAGTTTGGTTTAATTAAAGCTTTGTTAGTTGGAACTTTTTTATAACACATAAGTAGATTATTCATTTTCTAAAACTAGTTGGGTTTATATTTATGAAATTTAAACTTTGCGATCTCACTTTGCTACCTTTTAGGAGTCTAATATAAATGTGCTCCAAAAAAATGGCGACCGATTCACGTAGCGGTCTCTCGGTAGTGATCAATTCACTGGGCGTTTATCTAGAATTTAGTGAACGCTCCCGGAGCGATCACGTCCCGTGAATGCAAGCAATAATTTTAACTTTAAATAAACGTTTTAAGATTTATTTAAAACTTAATTTTTTTTAAATTTGGTTAGTTTTAAAACATCAAAGGATTTTCACTTACGCTGTAATATTTTGATTGTTGCTATTATCATAAGATTGGATGATAATTTATCTTGTTTCTATTTATTTCCATTCAAACAGAATTGGATTTTATGATTTTGTTTCCTTACCAATTTATGTACTCGTTGATAAACTTCGATCTTCTACCTTTTTCGATGAATGCGCGTTGTTACATGAAAACTCCCGTTTTATAAAATTATATTAAATTTTATAAATGTGCTGACAGCGACCGGAACACTTTAATTTACAGCTGTTATCGATCAGAGGTATTATAATTTTCAAAAACTTGAATATTTACGCGACCAGTGATTTATTGGGATTTTACATGTTCACCATTAAAATAATGTACTTGCGAGTTTTCCGCTAGTTGCTTCAATTCATCACCTCGGAGCTACGTAAGTAAGATAATTTTTGTTTGTAACTTACGGCTTTTATAACCATTTTAAAATTCCTTTCCTGATGGATTGACAAATAAGATGCTCTTAAAATTCAAAAAATGGCGTGCGTGCCTTGTTGGAAAACTGTTTGAAGTTTTGTTAGATATTTGCGTCCTTTCGTAACGTTCTGATGTTTTACAGCTTTGGTTATATGACACTCTAATTTTCTAAACATATCTTGCTTTATGGGTTTACTGTTTGCAAGACTTTTCTATGTTAATATACAATTTGAAATTTTTCCCTTCGATTTTTAAACTATTTACACTTTGAATTATATATCCAAACCCGCGTTTTTTTTTATAACGGTGCACCTTTTCCATTCACTAATTTTTTATTTTATAGTCTGAGACTACGGTTTTAACTTATTAATACAGTTAGCTAATTTCTATTTAAAGTAAAATTTTAGAAATTTCAAATAGGTGATAGCTTATTTCAATTTCCTATTGTGAGAACTGAGTAATTTTTACACGTGTTAATTACGAGGGTCTAACATTATTGTTAAAAATCTGGCGTGAAACAACACACGACTTTCTCTTACGCACATAGATATGCCAATACTGTCCCCAAATGGTTAGATTATTGTCTACGTTTATTTTGGAAACGATAATTGTAACGGTCACCCATCCAAGTTACTGGACAGGCGAAAGGCTACTTAATTCCGGAAATTTTGTTTAATAACTTGCTTCAACGCATTGTTTCGGAAAAACTGTTAAGTTTACGTAAAGAGGAATTTTATACATAATAAGCGTAGCACATTTAAAAATAAAAGTTATAGCTGTTTTCGAGAAAATCACAAAAAAAACTTAGAAATCGTAAAAATAAAGTAGCCCTTCCGGTCATTCAATTTTACCTAAATCCTTGACGTCTCACGTGCAGGATATAGAAAACGTAAATATACAATTTCATTCTTATATCATATTTAGTTTTTGAGATATGTTGTTCGCAATTAATTCACTAAGTACTACCGGCTACTCGACTTTCGAAACTTTATTGGAGATCCAGCTTGATTTATGTCAAATAGAATGAAGTATTCAAGAAATTTACTAAATTTTGAAAAAATTGGTATAACCGATTTCAAGAAAATCGCGAAAAATGAAAATTTGGAAAATATCTAAAAATGACAAAAATAAAGTGGAACTTCCGGTTATTCGATATTAACCAAATTTTTGATTTAGCTACCAATGTAGTTACGGTCACAAATATAAATTTACATTCAGCTAGGACTTTTAATTTGATAGTAATTTTATTTTAAGTTAACGGTGAAAGTACTTCCAGTTACTCAATTTACGGAAAAGTTTCTGCGAAACAGCCTAAACGATATGAAATCCCATTAAATGTGTAATAATTGCAATAAACGTTAAGAAAATTGTTATAGTCGATTTTGAGAAAATCGCGAAAAACCAAAAATTCGGAAAATATTTTAAAATAACAGAAATAACGTTGTACTTCCGGTTATTCGATTCAAACAAAATTCTTGATTTAGCATACGAAGGTAGTTACGATCTCATATAGAAATTTTCATTTATTTAGGACTATCAGTTTCACAGTTATTTTAGTCACAGTTAATGGTAAGACTACTTGCGGTTACTCGTTTCACAGACATTGTTTTGAGAAATTGTTTTAATTATATGAAAGGGCATTAAATGTATAAGAAACATTATAGTTTTAAAAAAATCATTACAGCCGATTTCGAGAAAATCGCGAAAAATCAAAAAATGACAAGAGTAAAGTAGCACTTCCGGTTATTGGATTTTAGTTAAGTTGTTGCAGTCGTGGGCGAGGATGTATATAAACCGAAATATAAAATTTTGATTAACTACGACTTTTCCTTTTCGAGATATTTTGTTCACACACGCACACACACACACGCACACACGCGCGCGCGCACACACACACACACACACACACACACACATACACAGACACAGACACAGACACAGACACAGACACAGACACAGACACACACACACACACACACACACACACACACACACACACACACACACACACACAGAGACACACACATGAAGACCAATTTTTAAAAACATATTTTTCGAACTCAGAGCCCCCCAAAACGTATATTTCCCCTAATATTTGGACATCGAAAATTTTGGACCAAAACAATACTTCCTCTATACTATATTTAATATAGGTAAGAGAAAGTAAAAATGAATTACAATATGTTTTATTTGGTGCAACTTAAAGCAATACGTATTCTTCAATTAAAGTGATTAAAATATTAACAATATGTTCAATCCAGACACACATCTTGTTCTTTTGGATAAGTAGAAACACAATAAATTCCCTAGATTTCTAAAAATCGTACCTCCCAGGATCTACTTCTGGATGGCACGATATATTCTATACATTATTTGTAATATATACTGTCATGGTCAATTTTGATTTAATACTATTTTTCTTCTTCAAAATTAAGACTGTTGGATTTACTACGTTCTGGTTTCGTT